>JAITYT010000622.1:458226-470555 GCA_025433975.1 Liostenogaster flavolineata | reverse complement strand
GTGTGTGTGTGTGTGTGTGAGTCACGTGTTCGATCGACACGCCGAGTTCGATACATATGCGAGTATCGCGCTGGAATTTCGTGAAAGAATTTCAATCGCTTAATGGAGTTAGGAAGAGGCTTTGAGAACCACTGTTGGGTCGCAGAGTACGTGGCGTACCGAAACCGACGAGGGTGATGCTCTTCGAATCGGAGGATAGGAGGAGGAATCGCCGAGCCACGATTCCTCGAACGTGCTCGATGAAGTCTTGCTACGTAACGATCGATAACAGTGATACGTGCGTACGATAGTACCGACGCATTGGCGTAGCTGTCGCACTTGCGACGAAAGACGTCGAAATTGCGTCGATCGCACGCTCCTTTCAGCCTCGCGATACATCGAGTTCCGTTCCAGATACCAGCGTGGAAGATACAACTCGATGTTTGATCCTTTAACGCTCACAGCGACGTTGGATAATTTTAAGCGATTCTTTTTCCGAAAGCTATACATTTTCAGCAAATTATTAGGAATATTAATGGTTTTACAGACATCTTTCATAAAGTCTGCATTTCTCTGTAAAATAGCCTGGAAATTTTCGCATGAGATTAGGCAAGTCTGCATAGCACTCGAAAGGTTAAGCGCGTCCAAAGCAGCTTCGAATTCGAGGATAGTCAAATTTGTCGAATAATTCGAAAGGAATAAAAGGAAAAGTTCGAAACGTCGAATAATTCGTCTCTTTATCGCCGGTGATTCGAATCGTCGTTTGGCGCTGTGAGTTCACCAACTACACGCGGGTAACGATACACTCGTCTTCCGTTCGCTGACACGGTGACCGGCTGCCTGCTTTTTTCACCGTGTGGATTTACGAGTGCGAGGTCGAGTGTTCGCGCGCGCACGCGATGTTACGGACGACCGACGGACAGTCTCGCGTTATATTCTCGTTACTAAATTATTTCGCGTACCTTGGCTCGCTTTTTCACCGAAGGGATTACTTCCCCACTGGAGAATTATCGCTCGCATCGGACGTTAACTCGTCCAACCTCGTTACGTACCGAACTCTTCCCTGGGTAGATCGACGTTAAACCGATTTCTTTGATAGCCTCGAACTTTTCTCTACTTCGAGCTGAACGCGCGATTTTTAGCATTTTCCCCGACAAATCGGTGAGATGAAGGAAATGAGAAAATTAGTAAAGGAACATTGATTCGACGACAACGGGAAGAAGAATGAATACGCTCTATCGATCGCGATGGCGACTTTTTTCTATTAGATTGGTGCGTATGAAATGTCGGATTTTTAAGTGGATATACAAAACTTCATATTTTTTTCAAAAGCTGTTTATTTAATCAAAATATGCTCCGTTTGCTTCAATACGCTTCTTCCAACGAGATACTAATGTTTAGCCCGTAAAAACTGTTCTAAATGTTTAAAGAAATGAAAGTCGGTTAGCGAAAGATCCGGCGAATAAGCTGGATGCTGCATAATTTCATATTTTAACTCATTTAATTTCGCAATTGTTGCAGCTTTGCAGCACGCAATAACGATGGAAAAGCTACATTGCGCGCATTATTACCAAGTTTATACTCGTATAAAAAAATTGCACGAATATCGGTTGAATCCATATCCTTACGAAATTCGAAACAAATAACAAAATGGAACACTTTTGAGAAAATTTTCTTTCTCGAAACGTGACTCTGGCAATGGACAGTATACCAAAAACAAAAGCATGACGAAAACAGGGAGACAAACGTCGCGTGTAAAGAAAATCCGACATTTCGCGTGCACCAACCTGATAGATCGACGGTCGCGCGTGCAATGGCGGCCGAAACGCGGCGACGATCCTGAAAAATGAACGGGAATCGCGCGTTCGTTGGCAATCCTCCTCGAAAAAGGATGGAATAAGTAAAGGAACGTCGTTATATCGGTCCCGTGTACGCGCCAAGTCGTCCGTTTTGGAAAAGCGGATCGTCGTTATCGACGTGCACCGACGCGTAAAATCGCGTCGATTCGTCGCGTAAAAAATTCATAAATAATTCGCGCGAGGATATTCGATCCCTCGAATAACAGTTTTATGGAAAAAGAGGATCGATTTCAAGTTCGGTCGATTTACGCTCGATCGAGTGCCCTCGAATGAGGATCGACTCGCGAAATAGAGATAAGAGCATCTTCGGGTGCTTACGAAAGTACTCGAATCGGCGAAATTTTTCATCGTCCTCGTATTTTCGAGGAACTACGGCAACTTAATTGCTTGTCCATTGTCGAAGAAGCGATAAAAGTGGAAATAGTGCCGACGTACGTAGATATGATCGCGAGGATAAAAGAAATACCACGTCGGACTTGTACGCGGCCTCTTTGACAATGATTGCGGACGGGAAATCGCTTAACTGCTTAAGCGACGTTAGTTCGAGGAATTCAATGAGAGAAGAAAAGTGCGATCGAGCGGAGTTGACGTTATTCGGTTGGAACGATCAACGATGCGAAAGAACAATGGTCGAATTGGCCTCGGCAAACGAAACGAAACGTATAAAAGGGACGACGACCTCCATATCCCGCGTAGATTCTCCACTACGCGCAGTCGGCAACGCGATCGACCCCCGCGACACCGACGCGGCTCTCGTATGCGTACACCAAATCGAATTAGTATTTACGTAGAAATTTGAATTTTCCCATCCGATAACGAAACAAATAAATTTGTCCCGGTTAAAAAAAAGGATCCCGTAATTTCACGTAGCTTCGATCTCGTTACTTTAAGAAAATCGCGAACCTTCGAAGAAGAAATTCGAAAGGGTGAAACGAAACGAAATTTATTTAAATCGACGATTCGCGTCTTTCGCGTTACGTCGCGTGTCGTTCGCTTGCGAATGGTAAAATTCGAACGCTTTCGCGTGACGCACGAGAAATCTTCCGTTCGTTGATACCACGATGTCCTGCGTGTGTCATAGAGCGAGATGTAAACACCTCGACTCGCACCTCCAGATCGATAAGCAAATTCCCAAACATCGCTCCTACAAACACGATCCATGTGTAAAAGACCGACCGACCGACCGATTATGACTAAAGAGATCGTTACGTTCAAACCAATCGAGTGATTTTTAAATTCGTTATCAATTATCGAAATCAAGAGTCTTTCTTAAATGTTAATTGGCGAGTAACGCTTCGAATTTCTTTTATTAAATATTGTGTTTTATTTAATAAAGTCGATACGTGTAAATCCATGGAGATAAAAATTCTATCGTAATCATTTATTTAATATTTATATCATTCATCGCGCGTAAAATGTACGTTCGCATTAGAAGCCCTGCGTCTTATTCCACGTTTGGAACCCATCCAACTTACTTACGTCCGATATTCTATTAATTTTTCAAAGTGCACCTTTCCGATATGTACATTCGCGTATAAGACCGAATATTAGACAATTACACGCTATATACGCGTATAAATCATTCGGTCCTCCTCCCTCCCTGCAATCAAAGTTTCGTCGTTCGAAGCACTAACGACATCGCGACGATTCGTTACCAACGACGAAAAACGCGATGAAAAGTCCAAGATGAATTTGTTGCCGTAAACGCGATAAAAGGTCTTCTATTTCACCGACAGGTTCGCCTTCGCTCGAGATAACAACGAAAGTTTCTATTTTCGACGCGAGCATCTTCCGAGCTTTTAAACCAGGCGATAGTCTCGCACGAATGCCCGGAAATGCAATAATGGACGGATCGTCGCGTGGAAATTGTTGTTACGAGCGCGGATCTGGTCAACGCGCGTTTCGGCTTCGAGATTTCTTTTTAATACGGCTTTTCACCGTGCGATGATACTTGTATCGTGTAAACATAACGATTGCAGTCGCGGTTTCGAATCGAGAGAATTCGAATTGGAAATCGTTGAATGGAAATCATTGGGTGGAAATCGTCGGAGCGGTCGACTGAGACTCGTTTAATCCGTTCTCCTCTCGTTACGCCGAACGGATCTTCGCCCGTGTTGTTTTTATCGCTATGATTTGTAAGGAATGCTTGAATCGATTCCCCGTAGAATCAAAGAGATCTCGCGCCGTGATTTTACGAAGCGCGCCATTCGAACGCATCAAACGAACGGCGCAAAGCGTACGAAACTTTAGGGTAAAGCGAGACGCTCGGAATTATTCGCAGTTTTCCAACGATAAATAGGTATCGAACGAAACGAACCATTTCGGTTGGATATTCGTTTGATTTCGATTTTCTTGATTTTTCGACAAAAATGTTCGTCGCTCGAATTTACTTTTTTTTTCTATTGACGCATCTTTCACGGACAATCGTCGATGCGCGAGATAAATCGAAATTTGCGCGTGTAAGTGGCCGTTTCGTTACCGCGGGATAAAAAGAGTCGCCGATCGAAATTACGAGCCTCTTCGCTTTTCGACGAGCAGCCGAGCGACGAATAAATATGTTCTACTAATTGTAAGTTAGCCTTCCACTCGGTTGCTGCACGGTCAACATTGGTAATCGTTTTTACGAAACCTTTCGTTATATCGATTCGCTCGGTCACGAATGCGATGAACTTCATCGATAAACATTTACTAAATTCGGTATCGACGAACTTTTATCGAAAACCAATCCAATTTTGTTGGCCAAATAATAAATTTATTCTACGATCGTTGCTGCTCGTAGTAAGCGTAAAAGTACTCGAGTTTGGTCACTTAAAATACAAATATTTTCCCCAGTGGAAAATGCACGAACGCAATTCCTTCGTAAGCTTATCAAGATATCGTGGATGTGGACTCTCCTTCGGATCGATATGGTTTAACGAGATTCCGCGATGGACGGAAGAATGAATAAAGGTCAACGACAGTTCGCTTAACCTTCCATTTTGCATATGGAAAATCACTAGCATTTATTTCAAATACGTATAATACCATCTTGCGCGAGTAGGTACCGGCTTCATAACCGCATATTGCGACACTCTGCTTCTCGGGGAAAAACGTTCCGAATTGCACCACGTTGCTTTTACATATTAAAATTCTGATAATAAAAGAAATTTGTTTCCGGTGGAAAGGTATTGCTTATGCGATTATATCATTTAAATGTGTATCCGTTATAAAAGAATTTGTTACTTCAAATTACGCTTCTATACAAAAGAGGAAATGGCGGGTGAAATATATCTTTCACATTTGTCTCGAAAATCGCGCGCAACTGCGAATATTACGTTACTTTTCGAAGAAATAGTACAAAAAAAGAATAAACGTTATCGTTTCAATCCCAAAGCTGTACGCGAACACGTAAATGAAAAACTTTCTAATTCGATGACGCAACAAAAAATGTATTACGATTTATTACGAATTAAATGGATGAAATTCGAACGATAATGGCTAAGGGAATTCCGAGTCCAAGCGTCACCTCGAGATAAATTCGATTCAAATTGCTTTCAGCTACATTCGACGTTATTCTTCGTAAATATATCGATCATTCTTCGCTAAGATATCGTACACGGTAAATTAAACGGATTTAGAAATTCTCGAATTGTTTCCGAATATTAAATTCTTCAACGGCGGACTGCTTTACCGGCTGATTACGTAGCAATCCATTTTACCAACGGTTTTCCGTAGTAATCTATTTTATCGAATGTTGAAAATTATCTGGCGTTATATCCATTAATTTAATTTTATCAAAATGAAAGCACGATTACTTTCAAAGTAACGTTCCAAGAAATATTTCAAATGGAAGTAATAAATCCCGATAAGAATTAATAACGATGGGATACGCGCATCCATACGAATCCGAAATAATTAGAACGACTCTAGATGAATCTCACGTATTCTGTATCTAATCTCAACTTCATACATTTTCGCAAAAAATTCGTTCTTATCGCGCGAACAGATCCAAGAAAAATATAAAGCGTATCACACGTTGCACGCGCGATATTGTCTGGCAAAAGTTAATCGAAATTTCGACGGACTTTTCCAGAAGTAAAGCTAAAAGGTTCGCAAAGAAATTTCTTAACCTCTCACAAAAAGACATATTTGTTTGCCACCGAACGCGAGGATCGTTTCGATACACTATGGCGTAACAAAAGGGGAAAAAACATTCGATTCTAGCAAACGGTGAGAGTTAAAGCCAAAACGTAATCTCATATTTTACCGTACAAACAATGATAGAAGAGTGTAAACATACCACAGCCGAAGACGGTTTATTTGCTTTTTATACAATCGCACACAGCTAGGAGATGTGACGCGAGCTGAGTTACGCGCTTGCGCGGAAACAAAAGAAAACAAATCAAGTCGGTCGTGCTCGACCGTACAGCGACGATAGTTCAATGTACATTTTGTAAATTTGTTACTCTATATATATACACATATATACACACGAATCCTTCGTTCCTTCGTGGAGGATACTAATAAAAAAATGTATAAAAAGAATAAACGATTCCAATTAAAATCTAGTATCTCGGTACATTTGAAGTAGTTCGTTTAAACTTTAAGGTACATTATTCTATTTCAAAAAAATGGCGGAATATTTTCGAAAGTTACCGCGCATTTATTTACATTTATATCTGCATACAATCAAGTATTTATTCGTGCGATAAAGTATCGTATTCCATATTCACCGATATTACAGTTAAATATAAATTTTAAATCGTATAATCCCGGCAAAGTACGTAGATATTTATTATCTACGTCCCCACGATTATAATAGCAGTACGCAATAATATGGCACGATATTTTGGAACTAATGTTTATTCAAATGTACTTTCTGTATCGTTATGCTGTATATTTTTGATAAAAAGTGTAATTATAATTAATTCAAAAGCATTCGTTCTTTTTCTTAAATGTTTCTCTTTAATTATGAAGTCGTAAGCAAGCTATCGTAGATAACAAATATCTGTCTCTTTCCCATGCTGGCTTGAAGCAACATCACGTATAACTTTTAATCACTTAAACAATTATTGCATACGAATATAATTCATTAAATTAGTTGACTTTAAAAATGTTTGTAATTATAGTCCGAAGAAAATTATATACTAGACGGTAAGATAAACAGCAGATGTCTACGTTATTTTCTTCTTTATTTAATTCTAAACAGTCCTTGCAGTTTGTCCAAGCTTCTGTGCTTGGATATTATAATCGGTATCGTGGCATTTATTGGTTACCACGGAACAATTATCTATGCTTCTTTTTTATTACTTAAAAAATATAATATTATTAACGTTGTTGTGTCATTTTGAATAACTTATAAATGCATCAAAACGGAAAACTACGTTACTTAAGAGTAACAGCGGAAATATAAGAATCAATAGAATATATCCATTTGCCGGGCTTGATAATTTCGTTTAAAATCACATCTAATATCTTGTAACTGTAAAATTGTACCTTTTTATAAACCGTTAATTTCTCGTTAATTCGATCTCAATATGTCGAATGAATACGCAATGACGACATCCTTTCCGATATTCTCATAATATTTTCTCCCTGATTAAAATCAGAATTTAATATGAAAAGTAATAAACTGTGACATATAAATGAAAGACAGAGAAAATGCGGTTTAATGCTTCAAGGAAAAATAGCACGCGTCAATCATAATTCTCGAAGAAAGATAAACGATTGATCAATGCTTTTAATCATTCATAATTATTAATTCATCGTTCATAATTAACACGTTCCATGCCAACCCGAATACTGGTAACTTTTCGTTCAGGCCGTGTGGGACGTATTAATATGATGTTGTCATCATTAATAGTTTTACTTTTGACGTTCGCTTTACGATACAACGACGTTTATAATACGATAGAAATCACGATTACCAAAAAAAAGCAAAGCTTCTTCGAGAAAAGCAATAAAGTTCATTTCAACATATTTATTTATTTAGATTAAATAAATGATTAATTTTCAATAATAAAATCGAAGATTCATTCCGACGCATCTATTATTTTTGATACTATGTACTTCGATGTTTATCCTTGGATCTTTTCCCCTTTCAACAGTTCGACAGTTGCTGTGAAATTTAAAATCGAACGAAAAATATCGCCTGCCGACTAATGCTGGCCTGTTAAAAGCTACGGCGTAAAGTTTTTTCCGCAGATGCGGGATAACGATGTTTTATCGATATTCGATGAATACTAAAGTAAGTGGGATTAGCTCGAGATAAATCAACTGCATTTAATAGGTTCAATGGATTTTTGACACGAGATCCTTGCGATAAATTAACCCTTTCAGTGATATGCCCATCCACGAAGGACCAACTGGAACTCGGACATGATCGCTATACAGGATCCTTCTTAACCTTCGAGAAGGTCGAAGAATACGCAAGTCTTATGCCTCATAAGCCCATATTGCGCGTATTTCATTGGATTCCAGCAGGAAAAAAGATTAGTAGAATATTATCTGGAAAGTAGTTCGTAGCGTACGTCTCTAATAAACGCCCAAGGAAAAGTAGGAACTGACAATCATCGTGGAGTGGTGCGAGAAGAATCCACGTGACACGGCGAACATGCATGCAAATTATTTTCTTCGAGAGAGAGGGAGAGAGAGAGAAGCCGCAACGCGTACCGCAATGAGCTAACGCGTTAATTAATTTATCATAATTGTACCAATTTTAGTTTTCGGTTTCTACATGTAGGCAACTTTGACGATGGTATTGCTCTGATATTGCTATCGTGCATTTTGCCGTAAAATTGCAAATCCATTTTTGACGAAAGCGAAATTTTGGTCCATAGTAGTAGACAACATCCGATGTTTATCGTTCAAAATGCATATCAATCGGCATATAATATATTAATTATCGTCGAGTTGATAATTTCGTAAATTATATCCCCAATAAATAAATCATCGTACAATTTATGAGTTAGGTAAGAATCGTGAAACGACTCGTTCGGACGACGATTTCGTAACGAATGAATAAATGAACATCGATTGCCGACGATAATCTCAGGCTTCAAAATCTTCTGGAATTATATCATAGGTTTAATTCTCGCGTTTCGATCGTAAATCAACGATCGATCGGAATAGTAATTATCGTAAAGATAAAGTGAATCTCAAACTTGAAACGATCCGTTCGGCTGGACAATAAGCGATTGGACGTTTTCCTTCCTGGCGTTGTCAAACGCTTTATCGTAAATACGATCGAGGGTGGCTCTTTGTCAAAGGATCGAAATTGACAAAGGAGAAGGACAGACGCGATTGGAACGTACGAACACGGTGTTTACCAACGAGAGTCCAGTCGCCGGTTCTTATTCCAAAATTCCTCGAAGTGAATCGATCTTTTGCCGTAAATACGGTTACCTTAGATAAGTACAAGCTCGCGGAAGTTTCTACGTCGAAGGTTCCAAGAACGTCGTACAAGAAGCGTCGCGGCAGATTGCGCAACCCCTGGAAAATCGATGAAAATATCAACGTCACGGTTCGGTCTCTGCACGAGCCTTGGCTCCATCGTAAACGCGTGACTGCGCCTTGACAAGAGAATTAATGAAAAAGTAACGTCCTCACTGTCAACCAATGCTACGCGCTCACTTATAAATTAATCCTTCGCTTATCCGTTCGCTCCGTCTGCGCGTCGCTCTTCGTCTACGAATCGCAGAAGTGTACAAATTTACGGTTTCTTCGTTCGCGCAAAATTTCAATCGCACATAGCGATTAGAATTTTTAACGAAACGAGTCGAGTACTCGAAAAATCATTCGAGCCACGCGTCATTCCATCGATCAATTATCTCGCGCGCATTTACTTTCTTGTCATTTATCGACAAATTTATCCGTCGACTTTAACTATTTCCGACCGAGACTTCCGACGGGCAAATAAAATTCATCAATCAGCCGATTTCGTTAATTAATTTTTTATCAACGTTCGCTACCTCTATCCGTGTAGCTACTTATCCATTCATCCGGTACAGGTATCGTCTACCTATCCAGCTATCCGACGGTTATCCCTCTTCCTCCTCTCTCGCGATAGCTCGTAACGCTCACGGATCAGAGAAACTGAAAAAGCGCTAGCTCTTTTAGGGAATAGGAAACGCCTCGGGTCGAATCGAATCGAGTGCGTGTACGGCGCGGGAAAAAGAAGAATACCTCTTGGGCGTAAAAACCGTCGCTCAGCCAACGTCCGCCATCGATCGGTGCTTCCTTATGCTCGCGTTCTCGAGGGTGATGAACACGCAGGAACCGAAGAGCGCGAAAGGGCGCGCCAAGTACCCGCTTCGGGGCTGCAAACGGCCTGGTTCCTATTCGCATCGATAGCTGAATCCTCCTCGGCAACGAGCGCATTACCGTCTCTCCTCGCTCGTCGACCACGACGATGGCGGCGAACGAGTTACATTCTCAAACGCAAAAGTAATCTTCCCCGTCACTCGAACTTCTTTGATGAGATACGCGAAACGAGAAGCGTTTTCACCGGTGCTATTTAAAGACGATTCGAACTTCTTCTTACCTTCGATTTGTCTACCTTTCCCTCCGTTACATCCTTTTCTTATTTCCAGCGTTTTTAACGTCACTAAATAAAAATTGACTTTCACTTATACAGACTAATCTCCCCACTCCTGAAATGCAACGGTTTTTTCCCTGCAACGTTCTTTTTTATCTCTACAAAGGAAAAAGTTAGTCGAGGTTAATAGAGTCAGACGAGACACCCTGTACAGAATATACAATTTTCATTCACGACGAATGGCACGTATTTCGTTCGAAAGCAAGGTAGTGGATGTTAAAGGTAGTTTTCATTTCAAATTCGATCGAGTAGCGAAGCCTCGAGAGCGATATCCGACGACAGATATTTCTATTTAATCTGTTCGTGATTTTAAGCGTCGACTAAATGGCGGAAGAAACGATAAAGTCGTCGACATCGCACAAAACAAATACCAATCCGCAATCCTTATATCGCGAAAGATTCAACGAGAAGATATACAGTGGCGGCTATATTAAGATTTTCATTTACCATTGTAAAGTACGCGACAACGCGGAGCCTGGCGAATCCGTACGCGGAGTGTCACCGCACATATGCGGCTACGTGGATAAGTACAGGAGTATACACGTAGGTGATACGTTTACAGCAACAGCAGCCGTACGGCACGGTATTAACCTAAGGTCGTATAGATATCGTATAATCCGATCGATCGTCGCTTAGGCTTTCACGCTTATCTCCATTCCCTAATTAGTAGAGCCGTAGGATGCGTCGTGCGTTTAACACGCTCCGGCTCACGAAGTAGTTACAGAGTATTTAAGACGTCCTTTAAGGTGGCCAGGTATCGTGTTATCCGCATATTTGGGCCCATCGATCGACTAAGTGGCACCTGTTAATCGAACACGCCTTCGACCGGGTACTTCGTCCTTTTTAACGAATCGCGTTGAACAAAATCTGACCTCTCGTGTCGATCGTCAAGAAACGCGTAACGAGTAGATTTGTCGTGCACGATTAACCCACTCTTTTGATAGAATTGTCTTATTGCTTCGGTATCGTATAGGACACCTAAGGCTATTTTAATACATCGATAATCGCAATGTTATATCGCTCCTTGCGACTTATCAAATCAGGACGAAATTTGATCAGCGCGTTCGTTGTGCAATTTTGCGAGGAAATGTCAGAGGATTGGCGTGAGAAAGAGATCGCACCGTGAAAAGGTCAAGAGAGGCTAATTCCTCTCGTCTATGACGTATTTCGCAAATATACGATACAGAAGTGAAATAAATTCAAATCGAACATTATCCTCGATTAGTTTCGTTACCGAGAAAATATCTTATCGTTTTAATAAAATGTACTTTCGATCGCGTCCTGATGCATCTTTAACGTGACATTAAAGAGATAAAAAATACCGAAGTACAATATTTAAATTCAAGATGCGACGTAGCACCAGCGACATCGTAGAGTTTCGAAAGCGGAGAAGTAGTCGGTTAAAAAAGGGTCCACCGTAGTTGCTATGATATTCCGTCTATAAAGGTGCTCGCTCTACCCATCTTCTTGGCAACGGAAGAGTTAACGTTTACCCTCCTTTTCAAATTTTTCTCTTCCATATTCCCCGATTTCTTTCTATCTTTTCTCTTAGAGAAAAATCTCGCTAAAACCAGCAATAAAAATGTATCAAAAATCGTTCATCGTTTATTCATTTTTTTTTCCATACAAATTCATTCTCCACCCTGAAGATTTCCTACTTCTTATTTTTATTATTCGCCGCTTGAAAACTCGAGATGCACGCCATCGCGGATACGTAAATTATTCAAACTTTTCCAGGGAAGTACAAGAAACTCTGTCTCTTTCTCTCTTGTCTGTGTGCTCTCGATGCAAGCGCTATCCTAAACGCGCAAGATCGTGGATCTTACCGCCGCTTGATACACGAAAGAGGGAAAAGAGACAGAGAGAAAGGGCGAATATGATTTCCCGAACAGGACAATTCCCTCCTGCGTTCCCGC
>JAITYT010000622.1:440711-458118 GCA_025433975.1 Liostenogaster flavolineata | reverse complement strand
AGAGAGAGAGAGAGAGAGAGAGAGAGAACCGATGCGAAGGCGCGAAGAAAAAAGAGATGGAATAAAGGTCAAAGTGCTCGAAGGAAAGAAAAGGAGGAAAGCGCGCGAGAGAGGGATGAAATAGAACGAATAGATCGAAAGGAAACGAGAGACGATCGAATTGGTTCAAAGAGAAAACGTGGATGCCGAGGATCGCTCACACTGAAACATTGAGAAATGGGTTAAGGAAGCTTCCCGAATCCGCGGAATATAAATCAATTCCGATGACGGTAACTCGATTCTCGCGCATCTTTGAATCCCGAATATCGTCCTTTCGTACTTTCTATCGCGGGGACTTCGAAATTACGATTTCCATGAGAATCGGCTTCTTCGTTGCGGCACAGCGGCGTTCCTATCTTTCCCTTCTCGCGATTTTTCTCCGCTTATTGTTCAACGTCACCATCGCTGTTATCAAAGTCGTTCCACACCCGAATGTTCCAACCGTCTTCGACTTTCCTCCATTTCTAACGTACCTCGTTCGAAGATCGAAATCATCGTTATAGGAAGTCCTTGCGACTGCACCCGACCAATGGGCAACGGCATGCAAATTACTGAAATATTTGTCGCTTCTTTGTTGACTAATAAAGTTTGCTACGGTGTAGAAATAGTTCAGTCGATGGGACTTTCAAAAAGTCACGACTGAACGCCATTCTCGCCTAAATATTCGAAAACGAGCCGGCGGATAGAATCAAGCTCCGACGCGTTCGATACAACGTGCATCGAGTTATGCGTGTGTTTTGTCGCGCGACAGAATCGAGCGTGCGGTAAAGCACGATAAACTCGGGTGGAACCATCGAAAAATAACAAAATGGGTTTGGAAAAATCGTACGAAAGTCGAAGGATCCATCGTGTTCTTTTTTTTTGCCAGGACAAACCGTCGATACTACTCTCATTAATATTTTAATTCGTTGTCTTAAATGTATCGTTGTTGTTGCTGTTTTTTTGCGTATGTTCGCACACGTCGAATTATTTCGTGAATTTACATAAAATTTCTTTAAATTAATTCTTAAAAAATATCGCTGTTCCCTGGCGACGTGTGGCCATTAAAGTGTTACAATTTCGAACGAAATACACGCGAAACGGGGAGATCTTCGTGCTATGGTTTAAATATTTGTCAACGAGAGGACTGCCTGTGCGCTCCGAATATCTCGATTTTTCTCATCGATTCTTTGACGCGCGAGGCGGAATATCTTCGTTTCGTCTTTGTACCGCGTCGTTGACGTTCGACGATCTCTGGATCTTGAATATCCATTTGCCCCACTGACTTCTGAATAACTCCGGAATAATGTCGGACGGAGGAGGAAGCGGTAAGAGGACAAGGGGTAGTGGGGAAAAAGAGAGGAGAAAAGAAGAGAAGACAAAGCGCCTGTCGGAAATTTCAATTTACCCGGGGAGACAAAACGTTTCGCGCCGACGTTGCACGATGCGAAATTCCAACTTGCGTTTTGAAACGTCTCGATGAGGAAGTAGCGATAGTAACGTCGGTGACGGTAGTACCATCGAAAGTATACGTGGATATAGGAACGGTATTTCGAGCGAATAAACGCTTCGTATTTACAAGTAATTCGGTATAGAAGAGATCCTTTCGAGTAACGATCGTCGCGATCACGTTTTAAGGGCGCGATTCCATCGATACGCGCGATAATTCCACCGAGAAAGACGTTAATCTCTCAATTATCGATTTTACTTTCCTTCGAAGATGCAAAACTGCCGGATAGAAAGCGATCGCCGCGCGATCTTATTTCTGCTCGAAGGAAAGCGTCGAGTTTCTTGAAAAGCTTCGTGAAAGACGAGGAGTCTTCTCTTGGAAAAGATCGAGAACCCTTTTGCGAATAAAACAGCCACTGATTTTTATCGATCGATCGGATGCATCCTCGTGAAATGCAGTCGCCGAGATCGCATCGATATTTATTTATTTATTTATTAACGTATTCGTTCTGTTCGCACGGTTCTTTTATAGAAACAAATTCGTTATGAAACGTCATTAATAATTAGTTTTAGCAAGGTTAAACGACACCATTAAACGAAGAATTTAGTCGACACGATAGTATCGACTATAGTACAGATGTGAACAAATCGTTGCACATCTGGATGCGAAATTTCGACAATGACTTTTAATATTTTGCTCCGAATTTTTCGAGAACTTCGAATAATTCTTCTTTGGCTTACAATTAGGTTTCTATTCAATGACCACGAGCAATGCTGTACGCCATCTTTTTATAGATTAACTCCCACTTTGGATTTGCCATTTAATCTAAGATAATTTTGACGTTAGCTTTGTATCCAACAACCTCGAAAACAGCCGTATACTAATTTTCGTTAGGATCAAAAATCAATTAGTATTTTTGTTCAATTTTTAAGAATTTGACTTCGTCGAGTGACACTTAGAAGCGCATCCGGTCAAATAACGATCCAAAGATAAATACCAGGAATCAGTCAGAGACCTATCTCGTTTCCTTCCGCTCTGTTCCGCGTGTTTCATTACCTTCCTTACCGCTCATTTTCCCCCTTTCCTTCGAGGAAACGGCAAGGGAAAAAAGGACGGTTTTATTCGAACGATCGTCACTCTAAAAATACATCGGCCGCGTCGAGGAAGCTCGTAGAGGAGGAAAAACGTGACGAGACGAGACGAGAGGATTTGCGCCGCCGTTCGCAGGGGACGAGTTTCAGTAATTTTAATCTCTCGTTTTTCAATGAAACTCCTTCTCGTCCTGAGAAGCACGCTAAAAACCTGCCTTTCTCCTCTCCGAGAGTGGTTCACGGTTCTCTCGCGAACAAAGATATCCTCTTCGATCCAACGTGAACATTTCTCTCGTTCGACCCGTCGTTAAGAATAATATCAGAAGTGCCCGATAGAATTTGGATCGTTTATTTCGTAATACATCGAACAAGAAGTAAGTACATCAAAAATCGAAGAATTTTTATTACTTTTGATACTTGAGAAGAAGTCGGTTAACACTTTGCCGGCCGCTGTCACGTACGCGTGACTTCGTCTCGCCAGCCATTTCAATGCGACGCCATTTTATCATTACAAAGTTTGTACAGGGGAACACGTACAGATGTTATTTTTAAAGAAACGATTGCTTTCGCTATTCTTCTTTCCCAATTCACCTAATCGTCCTTCGTTCAAATCTTACATCGCCATTAAAATTCTACGAAAATTAGTAGACACTCGCCGATAAATGTGCGGCCGACAAAGTGTTAAGTAACGCCTTCTTCGTCCACGCTATCAAAATCTACCGTGACACAAGGGTTAACGACGACGTCGCTTCTTCTCTCGTTTCCTTCTTTTCTTTTTTTCTTTTCTTTCTTTCTTTCTTCCTTCTTAGGAAGGCAGAAACGAAGGTACAACCGGCGATAACGACGAGGAGAAGCGAAACGTCACACGCGGCGGATCGACGTCTGGCCGCGCGAGGACGGCGTATCCGCGAATTCGTGAACACTTTCGAAGATTTATGTCGAAACCGCGAGCGAGAAGCAAAGGATCGTTCGACGAGGGCAAGGGGCGAGGAGGAGAGAGGAGAAGAGAGGAGAGGATCGGAGGGAGGATATTAAACTTCGATCGGGCGGAATCGATGCCCCTACAATGGACGAGGAGGATAGCGCGAGGTGCGGCGAGGTGTGGCGCAGTGCCGGCAAACCGTCGGATGATCGCGAGTGACAAATTGCTGCCGCCGCCGTTGCCGCCACCAAAATCGATCGGCGCGTTGAATCGTCGATATCGTCGAGTTCGAGATTTCCTCGGAGTTTAACGCTTCGTCGAACGCTCGCGGTCCTCGTTGTTATAACTCGTAAATGGGTTCTCGCTGCGCGCAGCAACGCGCAATGAAATGCCAACGATTCTCTCGCCAACCTTTCCAACGTTTTTCCCTTCTCCATCCTTTCGCGAATTCTTAGGTCGCGATAGGCAACGACGATCATTGGACGCCGTTCGTTAAAAGTGAGAAGGAAAGAAGAGAAAAAGTGGCCGTGAAAATTTAACCCTTTGACTACGAGAAAAGTCGCAGCGTGCGGCTCGCAGAAATTATCCACTTGTCTTTCTTCACCGAGACTCAATTTCTTCTCGAGGGTATGGAGACACCTTGCCCGCTGAATATCGATTTTTTTTTCGAAAGCTGTATATACGCCTTCGTATCGTTGGCCCTTACCAACGAAAGACGTACATATACGCCTTAAGCTGTTAAAGGGTTTAGGGGATAATCTATAATATCGACGATAACCTTTTTTTTGCCAATCACTATTAACCTTGGACGTAACACACTTTGTAACGTTAGCATCCGTGACTTCGTTCGGAGTAATTTTCACTTTGGATTCGTAATCGACGACCTTGAAAGTAGTCTTACACCAGATTTCGTCGAAATCGAAGATCGTTTGGCATTTTTCATCGGGTTTTTCGGATTTTGACGATTATCTCCATTAGAAATGCACTGGGGTCCCAGGTTAGAATTTCTTCGAACTTTTTCTCATTCGTTTATTCATTCTCCTTTCATGGTCACCTTTGACTCGGCGTGGGTACCGAAAGTTTGTCCTGTGCGACGCGGTAAGAAAGAGATTAACGAGCAAGAAGGGGTTTGTTTACGTCGTCGGAGAAAGTTTAAGCGATAAGTTGGTCGGACGAGCCGTCAACGTTCTCGACTCTGCGAGCGTTTGGAGAGACGCTTGGCGGGCCATTCCTCCACCCATCGTGGATGAAACGCGCCGAACCGCCGACGAATTAGGGAGAGGTTAAGGATCCGACGCGACTGTTATCCGTCTTTCTCCTTTCGTGACGCGCCGGCGACCGCTTCCTGCTTCGATCGAGCTTCATCGAGAAGAAAAGTTCCTACCGAAAGAAATATTATACGATACGAGAAATCCCGAGAAGAAAGGAACGAGGAGTAAAAGCAAAGACGAATCCAGCGAAAAAGTGGACGAAGAGAGCTACGAGTTTAAACAGACCCCGCGCTCCAAATTTTACTTTTTGTTACGCTAAAATGAATATCGTAACGCGTCGATCGTATCGATTTAACCCCTTCCCTACTTTATTTTACTTTATATTATTTTTTATATATATTTACTATTATAGTACTTTAACGAGTCTGGCTCGCGATGAAGATTTTGGCCCTAACATAAATACCACGAGCCAGGTTAGCGGGCAGAAAATCGGGCGCGGAAAAACTTTTTCTGATGATTTAACGAAACTGTTGATAGTAGTGACAGATTTCGACCCTTCAACTTTTTTGTTTACTGTGCGTTGATCCCTACAGCTCGGACCCGGATTTCGTCGAGCTAAATGCCACGGGAAGGGGTTAATTCGATCCTCCAGCTGGACGAATCGAATCGAAATTCCATAAAAAGGCAGAAACGAGGAATGGAAAAGCGTAAGAAAGACGGAAGAACGGGGAAGACCCGACTGGTCTTCGAACGAATCCGAAGGAAAGTAGGCAGGAAGGAAGGGAGCTGCGGAGAAGCGGTGAGAGGCAAAGCGCGGCATGGACGCGCATATGGCTTTCGTCGAGAGGAAATCACGTGGTCGAGTATACGATCGTACGAACGAAGGAACGGACGAACGGCCACAAAAAAGGCGCGACTGGAGGAGACAACGCGAGTCAAGGCGAGACAAAAGAAGGAAAGAGAACGGCGCAAAGTCGCTGGTAAGCCGATATAACCAGAGGCAATTTCCACCGGAGTGTTGGAGCAGGAGGAAAGGATTTTGCTTGCACGACGTCGAAAAGGCAATATTTCGTTCGCGATGGCGTTCTCGTAGGAGGAGTGACGGCAACAAGAGGGTGGGGGGAGGGAGAGGAGAGGAGAAGAAATACCGCGGAGCGGGAAGATCGAACGCGAAAAAGACAAGGAATGGAAAGAAAGAAAGAAAGAAAGGAAGAGACGGTCGAAAGAAGGGGGAGAACTGCTACAAGAAGCACCACCTTTGTTCTCCGCAACTTACCTAGATACTTTTCAATAAAGTTACTTGGCACCCGCCGTCGTACCGCCATCAAAACTTCTCTCTATCTTTAGAAGTCCGAGGAAACGGACGGGCCGTGACTGGATCGCCTTCGAACGGCTAGAGAAACGGCGAATCGTATCTTGGAAATCAACCCTCCCGGAGAAATATCTTCGTCGTACTGGTGAAAAAGACGAAGACTAACCGAGGGTGGGAGGGGGAGAAACGGTTACGGAGACGAGAAGGAGCGTGACCGTCGCCTTAGCGACGCGTATCGCGATATCGTCTCCTTGCCATCCTCCAACCGTTGGACCGATATTTCAGTCAGCGCTGGCCACCTTCTCGTATCTCCGCGACGTCGATCGTCGTATCGAACGCGATTAGCGTCGCCTCGATGTCGATTTTCCGTCTGCCTCGCGGCCGATGCTCCACGACGACACCTTCGATGTTTGAGAATTTAGGTCACGTGACCTACGACGAGAATCACTCTTCCCATCGTAAGGATTCGGAGGAAGGAACGCTCTCGTCACTTTCGTTCGCACGTACGAATTTCGATAGATTCTTTCGCCGATTCCACGTAACTGTCCTCTACTTTGGTTTACGTTGTCTTTTAACCATTGTAGTGCCGGACGCAAAACTAGTGCCTATTCGAGAGATACGGGACGCATAGACTGCCTAGACGCAGTGAAAAACATAGTTGCACATAAAAGTGCAGTTGGAACTTATCGGCTGTTATTAAAAACTCGTGAGAATGGTTATTTACAGCAACAAAACAAAACAAAACAAAACGTGTACTAGGTGGGATATGGAGGCCGTTGTGATTTGGCTCTTTTTTACGCTGACTTTTGTAAAAGACTCAGTTATTGTCTAAACGATTAAGGATAGTTGTAAATAACATAATTAATAATTTCTTGTTTATATTTATCATCTCACGTACGTCTACGATATAATCGAATCTTAAGACGCGAATCAAAATACGTCGACTGCGATCCTCAGGAAAGCTGTGACGATAAAGAAAAAAAAAACAACAAAAGTAGCATAAACAACAGTTTTAAACACTTTTTATAAATCTCTTGAAAACAAAAACTCTGCATTATTTATACGAACACAGTTAGATTGGCATACTTCTCGATGTCGTAAGATTATTCGCAAACTGTATCGGACGGAGAACTTGATCTTGAACAAAAGTTACTTCTTTCGATAAAGACTATCGAAAATAATATTTAAAAAAAAATTATTAAAACATTTATAATTTATTAAAACAGGGGATTTTAGGAAAACTTACTGCAATTGAGAAAGGTCAGGCGGGGGTGAGGTTCCTCTCAAAGCGGAGAGGAAGGCCCTCGGTAGAAAAGTACGGTTCTCAAGCCGATATTTCGCAGTTAACCGCGGTTCCTAACGCTTTTGTTCATTTTCTGTCCGAGCCTGAACGGAACGACAAGCAAAACGGGCTGGGCACTCAACGTGTTAAATGCCCTTGCGTTCCTTGATCGGCGCTAAACCGAGAATAGTTTTGATCGACCATCGACACGCGTGCCGTGGCTGGCACGCGAGACACCAACCGATCCTCGAATAATACGGCTAATTGGATTCCTGTCTTCGAAATCGTGTTATTTGGGATTCGCGAAATTTCGAGGATAGATCGCGCCTCCTTGATCCCAAAGACTTTGACAATTTCGTATTCAGGTTCGAAGGCTGGTTGCACTCATCGCCTCGTTTCCGTCCGCCACGATACTTCGACGTTACTGCCAAGAAGACGAAGCTTCCGCGCTTCGAGGGTGAAACGATTAACCGGCGATCCAACGGCACGTCACACGACCTAGTCTTTACCGAGTAACGAATCATTGAAGCAGAGTAAGCTGATCAGGCATCTTAAGGCCTAAACTCGGCACTTTGTGCTCACCGTGCTGGCAAAGGTCGGAGTTTCTTTGAAAGGAGGCAAACCGGCGAGTCAAACGCCGGCGACTCCGTGCTCACGAGTCAACGGAGCCCCGTATATCGCGCAACGACGAGTCACTTTCATTTATTCTCGTCGTAAAGCGACGAGACACACACGACTGAAATGCAAAAGCGGAAGAAACAATCTCTTATCTAATCGATATCGTTTCAGAGGACACGCGTTCATGCGAAAATAGAGCGAACGAGAGAAGAGGACGTCGAAGAATCTAATTATTTTTTTTCCTTTTTTGAAGAAACATAATAAAAAAAATAATTTCGGTAATCGTCAAGAAAGACTTCGAGTCGTCAAACGTGGCGAATGGAAGTTCGAGGTTAATTTGACTTGCGCTTTCGTGGAATCGTTTTGAATTTTTGTTTGCAATCTGAAAGAGCGCTGGCGAATCAATCGCAGATGGTAAATTTTGTAACGAAAGACGTTAGCGCCATTTCGACGCGCAAGGTCTTCAAATTCCAACGATTCCAAAACCCCAGGAACGACGGAGGACATCGATCTTAAACAAGCATCGGTGTGCGACTCGCGTGTTTGCGATTCCACGACGGCTTGTGCGCGTCGATCCGCGCGACGCTTCTCGAAGATCGCCTCGTCGTTACCCATTGATTTTCGAAATTCGAAGGAAGACGCATGGAATGTCCGATTTTTCCATCTCGTCCCAAAAAAAACTTTCGAATAATGAAAATTTCATTAATCGATGTCGGTTAACGATACTCTTACAATTCCATCCAATTCGATAATTTTCATTACATCTTCATCGATATTTAAAAGAATATCCCTAAATATCGTTTATTTCTTTGTAATTCGTTCACGACGTTGCTCCGTGGTGCGTCTCTTCGATACGGCAATCTCTACGTTATCGAGTGAAAGCTTCGGTCAAGTCGGTGAAGAACTCGCCACGATCAAGAGCTTCGAGATCGTCCATCAACGCCCTCCTCTCGAAAGGAGGCAAGGGAAGGAAATAAGCGAAGGAAATCCCGACGTACGGCCAAGAGCATCGTAAAGAGACTTGCCTTCGAGCTTCTTAAACGATCGTTCGTCTTCGACGCAACGTCGCCTCGTCTTTCCCGTTCACTTCCTTGCGATTGTAACAACTTCTTTCGAGTACACAGAGGAAGGCATTATTTCCCAGTAAAATCATCGTCGACGTCGCGTTCGGATTGCACGATCGCGTATCTCCGATTGAAATTCCGTCTCTTTCTCTCTGTCCATGTCCCTGTCCCAATCAAACTTCTATTTTCAAGGGAGCTCTTGGCGCGCAACGATAATGGAGGCTAGAAAGATGAAGAAGGAGAGAAAAGGGACGGGAAAAGGGCACGTATGCCCGTACCAACCAACCAACCAACCAACCAACGAAGAAGGAGGGAAATGAGAAAGAAAGAAAAAAGTCGACGGTTTTCAGTAAAAACGGATGTACCATCACAAACGCGAGTATACCAGCGCAAACAGAGAGGTCACGTACGTGTCGTAACCCATAGGCGGTCTATAGACGACCGAGTCTTCGGTTCTTGATGAATTAATCTTGCCCGTAGACGCGCGGAATATCCGCATTGCGGTTACGCGCGCTTTTTAACATCGAGCGCTCCGCACGCATATCCTCGTCCTCGTTCTCGTCGCCGTCGCCGTCGTCGTCGTTGTCGTCGTCGTCGAGGACACGAGCGAAATACACGAAGCGTCGCACTGGCACAGCGGTCGGTAAACATCGAGCTTGTATATGAAACCCCGTGCCGGCGTCGTAATAGGTGTCGTTCGCTTTATAAAGGGAATGTTGCGAATCGTTGGCTAAACGCTTCCTGAAAATGCATTTTTATTTTCGGGACGCGACGAAAAATATCAAACGAACCTCGATCGCAGTGAAAATTAGCGTACGAATCGACACTGTTTTCGAGTTTGTCGATTACAAATCGAAATTCCTTAAAAAAAAAAAATGGCGGATCCAACATGGCGTACGATAACGTTAAAAGATCGTGCTACGACGTATAACGATGGATATACGACTGTTCGCAAGGTGGCTGATTACGAATCCGAGGCCGAAATTACCCTAAACAAAATGGAGGAAGAAGGTGGAAATAATTCCGTCAGAACGCGTATCGTTCGATCGTTACTTCGGAAGACGTTAATCGCTACCCCGTGGATGAAGGCCGTCCCTTAGGACGTTATGCTGCCCCATATACCAAGAACAGCCGGCGAATAGAACTTTGCAATTTGGCTAACGCACGGGGGCGTACGCCGCTCGATGAGCAAACGAGTTTCTTGGAGGCGCGTGCGCGCATCGCGTACTAGTCGCCAGTGGCGCGTTCCCTTTGCTTTCCGAAACATCCGAGTGCAACTTCGTGAGAACCGTGAGGGGAGAGGGTGCTGCTGCTATTATTACTCAAAAGGATAATTTTCAAAGATTCTCAAAGCGGAGGACCATCGAGGAAAAGAAGCAACTTGAATAACAGAAGGATGTTTATCGAAAAAATAGGGACACCTCGTGGTTCATTTACATTTACGAATAATCGTTGAAACACGTTCTCGTCCATTCGTCTCTCGAATTAATAACAAAAAAGAAAGGAACTCGATCGATCGTTCAACCAACGCACGATATACGATACAATCGTGTCGTACGATAGTCCGAAATTCCGAAAAGCTGGTTAAAATGATTGGTGGGAGCTTCGTTAAACAGTACGATGCCGTTCAAATCGTGCGTTAGTCATTCGCACGCATCGTTATAAGAACAATGGAGACAATCGTCTTATACGACGTCACACAAAATGGCCATACGGGCGAAGTAGTCATCAGCAACTGCTGATTTTTGTAAGTACGTTTTTAAACCCGTCTAACGAATTTTACCTTCTTTTTTAATTTTAATCGTTATTAAAAAAATTCTACTCTCATCCAGGCGCAGCTTCCATTTTACAGAACTAGAATTAATCCGGATGCGTCGAAGTTATTAACTAGAGAGTTTAACGTTTAAAATTAAATTTACATGCAGGAAAAGTACGCGGCGAATGAAGCCAAAACTTGACGTCCGACTATTTCGCAGGAAATAATTAAAACCCGTCCGAACTTCCGCATCTTAATGGCCGCATTATCGGTGCATCGTATCCAAAAGATGAAATACCCCCAAGGAAAGATCGATCGTTACGATTTTGATCAGCCTTCTAGGATTTTACACAACCGTGTGTTTTTATCGAATTCAGCGATACAGCCGGATCTGTACGAAAAGCAGGAAGGAAGGAGAAAGACGATCCTCCCAGACCGGGAGGCACCCGAAGAGACCGATACGCGTCTTTATTCTCCTACGTCGCTATAGCGATCGGCGAAATCGTCGTTATCGTGTTTGCGGCGCTAACGGTGAATCGTCGATAAGGGAAGAAGGGCGAGGAGGTAGCTGGAAGGCACAAAAAAGAAAAAGAAAAAGAACGAGAGAGAGAGAGAGAAGTCCGCGAACAAAAGAATTCGACGAGGAAAAAGAGTAGTCTGGGATAAGATCGTGGCGATGAAACCGTATTGAGCGAAACGGCGCGGCGGTTCCGGCGAACGGAAGACGAGCGAAGCGAGAACCGAGGAAACCAATATCCAAAGCCGATTCCGCGTACGAGCGACTTCTCCTCGCTAGCATTATGGGATTATGCCGTGAATGCTTCTCCGCTTCTCCCGGGCTTGCTCACGCACATCCCTCAATTCGAAAGATTTATAGGTAAAGAGGAAGAGGATCGGTCGGACGGAGAGAGGTTGGAGAAGAGTCGATGGTAAACGAAGGAAGAAGAGCGAAAGGGTAGGCTAGCGGCGGGCGGCACCGCAAACGTAAGGGCAATCGCGTATGGTACGCGACTGCTGGAGGAGCCTACGCTCCTCCCCGCGCTCGCCAGTCGTTGCATCTAGCTGCTTCGTGTTTTCATCGCGAGTTTCCCGGCAGTCCCGGCGCCTTTTTTTCATTTAACCCACCGTCGGTATGAAACGGAACGCTGCGTCGCGCCACGCCGCCTTGCCCTCGAAAAATCGATAGGCGGTCGTTTTACATTCGTTCGCTTTAAACACGCCAACGACGTGGCTAAGGATAAAAGTCGAAGCAGCTTCGTCCATCCTCCTTTGGTGTCGTTCGATCCGAGGCGGTTGGATGGACGATCGCGTCGATCGGGTCGTAGAGAAAAGAATGGAGGAACTCGAGCGATCTCGAGGACTTTTCCGATCCTTTCTTTCTTTTTTTCTTTCTTTTTTTTCACGAAGGGTGGCCTATGGTCGCGCCAACATCGCCACGCCGAAAAACGCGTTTCACCGGAAAGTGCCTTCGTAATTAATCTCGTTTTCGTCGCTCTCAGAAGTATAACCTAATTTGCAGGACGAACGTTCCGGTGGTATTTACGCGACGAGTATCCGTCCGTCGTCCTATCGAATTCGCATCGACGCCGGAATTTTCTGAGAATAATCGGTGTCATCGTGGTGATCGCGATCCCGCGACCATTTCAGACTTTTACGTAAAACGCGCTTACGCAACTGGGGAAAAAAAGTCGCGGTAGTTTCACCTCGTCGATGGACAATTAAAGGCACGGAGGACGCGCTTCGGGGCGCCGGAGATTTCCATGCTGCAGTTTACAATGGATCCGCGCGATAAACGCTCGTCCGTTACCATTTACGCGCGGAATGGATGTGGGATATTTGACCTTTTAGAGGCGTTCGACCAATCACGCGAGATTTTCCCCGCGATGGGTGCGTACGTTCGTACGTGAAACGTACCGACGATCGTTCGCGATAGATTAGAATTGGGTTTTGCAAAAACCTTGATATTTTCCCCTCCGTTTCCAGCGGAACGCGGGTGAAATTGTCGGGAATACGCGAGAACGATCGGATATGGATTTTAAACCGGGCTTCGTTTCGCTTCGATCAATTTCGTAAGAGTCGACTTTCGCGATAAAAACGACTTTGACGAAGTTAGACGTCGTCGCTTGATCCTTTAAGTGCCGGCGACTCTTTTTTCGGAATCTGTAAATGTAAATAAAAATTTACATTTTATTTATTTATTATATTGGATCGTCCGGAAAGTAAAATATTTTATTATATAATTAATTTTTTCTCTTCAAAAAAAAAAGACAAATTTTCTTCAAAATCGGCACGAACTTTCCGGACAACCCAATTACATTAAAATAGCCTGGTAATTTTCGCAGGAAAGTAGGCAATTCTGCATGGCACTCAAAGGGTTAAGTTGGCACCATCGAAACGTCTCTCGACCATAAAAATCGATCGTTCGCCGCCCTTTCGAGAAAGATCTTACGAACGCTCGGTCGCGGTTAAACGTTAGACGAGTCGATCGAATGATAGAAATTACACGGGAACTCGTCCGTTCGTCCCCGAGCAAATGGATGCGAAATACTCGGAAGACGACGTTTCTACCTCGTTCGAACGGCGAGCAACGATCTCGCGAAAGAGCAACCTTTCGACGTAGACGGAATCCAATATGGCGCGGTTAGCAACGACGGCAGTGCTTGGATGCGAGCCTTCTGCAATGTGCATCGCAACAAATGCACGTGCATGCGCAGTGCCCCGACGTGAGGATTCGTCGCGAGTTAGTCGCGCATACGATGGCCCCGTTCGTTCTTAACCCTTATCGGTTCGATATTGCGCGTTGCACGACCTAGTGAATTTACTCTCGAAGGTAGAGATGCCTTCCTCTCGAAATCGAATCGACGTAATTTCCGTCGCCATTAGAAATATGGGCATAACGGTAGCAGACGGCGTTCGCTCGAGTAGCGTGCCGCGCAAGCAAAGGGAAATAGAGAGCAAGAAATCCAGACTTTTGAGCCTTTTGAGTATCACGCGTATCGCCTGTCGCTTCTGACGCGACAGAAAGAAAAGCGTGGTTCGATGAATTCGACGAAAAATTGCGCCGGCGGAGCCCAGCGTTAAAAATATTCCCCATTTATTCGGGACAAATTGAAAATTCCATTTGCGAAGCGATTACGAAATTTCTTCGCTTCGACGAATTCCCATTCGCGTAAACGTTTACCCTCTTTTCCTCGCTTCCGTTTCGTAACGCTTCTCCTCGACTTTACGCGCGGGTAAACGCGAGTAAGACGCATTTAAACGTTGTCGGAAATCGAACGAAATGAAAGAGAGAATACCGATCGATCGTCGAATGAAAAAGAATCGAAGAAGCACGCTTCGAGTTCGTAATCGCGTCGCGAAAAGTGTTTTTCACGCGTTTGACGATCGAACCTGTCTATTTATCCGTCTATTAAATTTCTTTACGCACAAACGCGTCGAAAAGCTCGCCGCTACAAAGGTGTTGGAAGTAACAATGCCGCCGCGTCTCTGTTCATCGCGCAACTCGGATCAATCTCGTCGAAGCCGCTTGGCTCGCGTCTCGAGCCAACCGCGTGAGAACGGCCCCGACTCCAACAATTTCTTCCTTATTTCGATGAAGAATTGCGAATCTTTTCAAACTTAAGAATTTTATCGAGCAACGTAAGCGTAATTATAGTTAAACAGGCGATATCGTATTTCTATACTTTCGCCGAGAGTTAAAATCTGTCGGGTGTCACGTGCGGCTAGGCACGCAACACCGCCGCGCTGTTTACACTGGATCTACATGCAACGCTTTACTTATTTACGAAACGGTTCACGCGGTTTACCACCGTATTAAGACCAAATATAAATACATTGGAGTTCGCGATATATTTAACCTCGTTTATTTTCCCTTTTTCTTTTTATTTTTACTCCACGATAAACGCCACGAGATCGAATATTTTCTTGCGGATATAACTTCATTCGCGATTAGGTACCACGTAATAATCGTTAAATCAAAACGCGTGATGAAGATTTAAGTATCGTGCGTTCGCTATCGCCCATTCAACGCCACGTTCGTGCGATCGAATGAATTAATTGCACTAATTACATTTGAATATTTCTCCGTTTTGAATGTACTTTATTCGGAACATTGGTATATTTCATTCTTTGTTTGATTATTTTTTTATTATCGCGAACGTTCGGCCGTACGGCGACATCGACGATACCGGCAACAAGCACTTTTGTCCCGAGCATTTCGAAAATAATTAAATTTCCTCTATATTTGTCTCTCTGAGAGAGATTTCAACCTCTAGGCGCGATCTTTTAATCGTAGATTGAAAGTAGCGAAAGAAATTATCTTACGTTAGAATGAAAATAACCAAGTTATTCCAGACGAAACTCTGTGTCCTGGGACGAGGCGTGTAAATTTCTTACTTCCTTTTCAAAGCTCTTGTCGAAAGAAAGATGCGACTTTTCGCATAAAAAGTCAACGTGATACGAAGAAACTTTTTCGATGAAAATATTATCATCGAACTCGTCGACCGACGAGTATCGATCGGTTTCACCGGAGCTATTAAAAAATACTAAAAAGATTAACGCACGGTACGTGACACAACGACGCACACTGGGGTCAAATCGCGAAAACGTAGCCAAAAGTACTGAACGAACTTCGATTTCAACGAAAATTGGCTATTTACGAGATCGCTGATTACAAATCCGAAGCCTAAATTACACCCCATTTCGCTTAAGACGAACTGACGTTGGATTTATATTACCATAATTCGTATAATAGTGTCCGTTATATTATATCCGCCATTTTGTTTTGTTTTGTTGCAAAGTTAATTTTAGATTTATATTCAGCGACTTTGAAAAGCCTTACATATCGATCTTCGCTCGATTCAAAGTTTACTTATAATGTTAATCGATTTTTTTGAGGTTTCCGCGGCTACTAAATATAACTTAGAAATTTAAAAAATTGGATTATTCGCAGGTCACAATGTTGTCTCCTCGCAGAATTAAAATCGGATACTTCGTTTCAAAATTATTCAGTTCAAAAATAAGCGTAATCTTTCTTCTTTTTCGAAAAGGAAGGCCAACTTTGACGTTAAATAACATCATAATCGTCAAAGGGAGATCTTTATCCTAGGATCTAGACGCACAAAATATTTTTCTATCCATTCCTATGGTAAAAATTCCACAATTCACCGGTTCGCACTTTGATTTTCGATCGGTTCTTCGCGTTTTGATGGTTCGTTCGATGAATAAAAAAAGACAGAACGACTCGCCGCTAAACCGGTGCCGCTCTGGGCGCTTTTCTCATACTTCGGGAACGTCGCTTTGATGCACTCTTCTACCGCGATATCGTCGTTACGATTCGAAGAAATGATTAAAATTATTATCGTCGTTCGCGCGAATACGCGCTGACGTCGACCCATCGTCAATTTTCCAATCGTTCTTCGTCACGTTCGGGTCAAAGTTATTCAGAATCGAAGGATAACGTCGGGACATAGAACGCGACGATCGCTTTTACCGATTCTTTTCCAATTTCGAAATGCTGGTTCACCCCGTCGCCTTATCGGCGGTGAATCGAGTGCACCCCAGAAACTGCCTTTACGACTCGACTTCTTTCCATTAAAAATTTTACCCGAGTAAAATTAGACAAGGAGGGAGAACTGCCGTTGAACGCACGATACGAGTTAAAAGTAAAGTTTTCATGATATCGGTACGACGAAACTCGATTGCGATTAAAACAAAATTTGAACAGAATCAGACTCGGAAGATAATTTCCAAGAAAATTCTAATACTACCGATAATAACTATCAGAATAGCAATCGACGATTGTGTTCTTATATCCGACAGTAATGGTGGAAAAACTTCGCTTTGAATTCTTTCAAAATGACGAACTCTCGAGGGATAATTCCCCGCGTACGGAAGAAACGTTGGAGGGATCTTAAACGCGACGCTTACGACGCGCGTCGGATAACGATTCCAAACGCAGAAAACGAGGCTAAAACTGTCCCGACGACGATTTTCCAGTTAAACGGCATCTTTTCTCTTCCTTTAGGGAGGAGACACGTGTTTCCTTATTATTTTCGTTGGCACGTGGCCACGATTTCCTTCGTTCCCGTCCTCGCGTTTTGCACTTCACCTTGCCGTAGTCTTCAAGCCCTTCGAAAACATTCTTGTTCGGATCATTGGGTAAAACTGATAGAAAAAAAAATGTTGTTCCTCGGCGCGACAAACGAACGGTCGAAAGCGGCTAAATATTTTTAAACGATAGATCAAACGTTATAATTATGACGCACGCTAGACGACATCAAAGACAACCTCGAGCCAGGGTGTCGTTCATCGACGAAACTCGCTTCTTTTGTCGTCTAAGCTCTAAACATTCGAAGTAAACCCGGTGAACGTCAAAATCTCTAGACCTATAGCCTGGATCGGGCCATTGATCAACGCGTCTCGATAATCGCGAGAGAGAAAACGTCCTCATGAAGGAGCACGACACCGTCCAGGTTTCGTGTCACGGATAAAAAAACCCATACCCGTAAACTCGATCACCCTCGAACGTACGAGAAGAATCGAACGCGCTGTAAGATCATCTTGTGAACTCAGAGGCGAGTTCAACCCATTGACTGCCACGCAAATTTGTTATGATCTAATCGTCTAAGTTATAATTTTGATAGTTTTAACAATAATTTTAATAATAAAAATTGACAAGTAAA
>JAITYT010000622.1:412410-425263 GCA_025433975.1 Liostenogaster flavolineata | reverse complement strand
ATATATATATATATCATGGATAAAATTATTCTATTGTATTTATGTAGAATCAGAGCGGTATTATATTGATTAGATTATTATAGTATCATAATAATCAGTACTTATGTAGATCTGTATCAATTGCATATTTAAGTATATAATAAAACTATTCTTTCGAAAAATAAAACTTAATAAATGAAATCTCTCCCTAAAATTAATAACTGAACGAAACTTTGATGATAATTCAATGTCACTGACAGTATCTGACGTACGTTGAACGTATAATATTTAAATAACAATATTACCTAAAGTCACGAATATTAGATTTCTTTTATACAGAGAACCTGTGTAATATTTATATCGTTGAATTTCGTATAAATAACAAATATTAGTAACATTAACATCCTTTTGTACAATGTATCAATTAAAACCCAACCTGTACTTGTCAAACTGTCAAAAAAATTACGTACGGAATCTCCATCCACTCCAGCCATCGGTTTATATCCATATACATTTTCTTCTGCCATTAACGTTACGTTTAATCGATTTCTTTATAAACGTCGACGATACCTTCAGCAATTTAACGAGATTCACAGTTTCTTATGTGCCATCAAGAAACCTATTTTGTCTTAACCCTTCTCCGTCACTATTGCATGAGCGAGGCGGATGTGACATACTTGCTTTTAAAGATGGCCAGTTTCCTTTAAATATTCAAAAAGCTACATCTTTTAATTGACGTACGATAGATAGAATTTACGTGACGGTAAATGCATTAATGTATCCTCTTTTTACATTATACGGACTTCTACATTAGCATAGTCACAGATGATTGCTTTGAAAAGGTCTATCAAGATTTCTATTTTGATTTGCGAACAATTCAAAAAATTTCTCGACAATGGCTACCGATACATCTCGAAATTGATATACGTGCTAATATTCACAATGTACGTAAGATTTTTGGACTTTATCGAGTCAACGATCTGTCGTATTGGAACGTAATTGAATATAACCTATCATATTGTTTGAATTTATTATGTTGAAGTTGATTAAGAATAATGTTAAATATTATTGTGACTATTGTATTAATGTATTATAGTTATTAGATATTATACTAAATATTTTTTAATGTTTTATACGACATCGGTAGATATTCGAATTTTATTTTATCCAGACGGATTAGTAATATATAACTACGTTGTGGAATAAATATATAATATTTTAAATACGTGGAATAATTGAATAAAATGTTTTAAATTGTGTTTCATTTTTTCTAAAGTGTTTTAAATATATATACCATTATTACCCTTCTTAATGTTATCAATGATCTTATCTTGGATTTATTGTTTATCATACTTGTTATTTTATAATCTTATTCGTATAATAAATACATTTATTATTCTAACTTGAATTAGAAGGTTTAAAAAGTTGTAAATAGTAATTTAAAAAATAATACTGTAAGAAATACAATTTTCAATTTGTAGTATCAAAACATTCAATAAAGTAAATCTTTGTTTTCATGCATCCTACTGTATAGTATTGTACAGTGCAATTTCATTTTTATTGTCAGTGGTAACAAAATATTAGGTTGTACATAACAATTTTGAATAAATTAAATTCGTGTAATATTAACTGTTTCATGTTCATATTCCTTACTATAGATTATAGCAAAGAAAATCTGTTAACATGTCTTGTCATCCCTGCTGCACGAGGTCAGAGTAGTACTGTAAACTTCAGCTATAAACACATCGCCTTGTAGATGACAAATTGACACCGACATAAGTTGTGTAAGTTATGTATCTTACATTTTTTGGTTTTAGTTTTTAAAATTTGTTTAATATACTAACACTCAAAGGTATTTGTCTTAAATATTCACAATATGTAGATTATATACATTTAATTTTTTCAGTTTCTATATATTAAGGACTTTTAGTTAATCATTTATATAAATACTCTAACGATAATAGTAAGTTTCTTGTAGCACAATAGATTAAAATTATGTGATAATTTACGTAGCTTTATATAATAGTAACAATATAATAATTATCTCTAATAAAATATGCAATAATATGTAATAACAAACATTATTGGAATATATATCTTTAGTATATATTTTAAATAAATTTAAAAATATAATATATAGTTACGATATATAATTAATTAAACAAAAAATAAAAATTTTAAATTAAAAAATAAATTGTTTATATTCGTGTTATCGGTTACATTAGTGTTTGTAAGATAAAAAGATAAAATATGTATAATTATTAATTAATAAATAAGTAATTGTTTCTTTAAGACTGATTAAATTGATTTACATAGTATGAAATCACTAAATTGTGCTATTATATCAAATTTTTGATATTAAATAGTACAAAACTGATTGAAGAATGGCAAGATATGAATTGGTTAACTTGCCGAAATTGTAAAAATTGTACAAGATGTGGAGCTAGTACTTTAAATCATTGTGCATTTACATCAAAATATAAAAATTTCATTTTGTTATATATATATATATGTACATAGAGATTATGAGTATTAAAATTAAGCATGTATTGTAACCTTGCAGTATCCAGGTACAAACGATTAATCTAGAAAATAATATAATGCATATTCTTATGCGAGTAAGACGTTTATGCTTTTAGTTTTTGCATTTTTGTAATAGTACTAAGTGACGCCGCCATTCATAATAGGTTCCAATATTTACAAAACTTTTATGAAGTTTTTACATTAAAATAGATGTTGTTTAAAAGTTTATGTCTTATGCTTCATAATGTCAGTATCAAAGGAGTAATATACTTCTTTTAATGGTGTTTATATTAACAAATTTTAGTATTATTAAAAACGTCGAAGAAAAATGAGAAGGTTAATTCGTACCTGTAAGCACCAAGACATGTCTTTATATATCATATTAAAATTAAAGTAAAGTATTATCTAGTAATCTAGTAATAAAAGAAATTTGTGTATACTTTTTTTTACAGATAAGCAATTTTTTAACTTTTCTTTAATAATTTTTAAGATTTAATTTTTAAAAATGTTAAGAAGAAGACATGTCAACATAAAGAAAGTAAAAGAATTAGATGCATTTCCTAAAGTTCCTGAACCATATGTTGATAAGACTGCTGTTGGTGGAACTTGTAAGTTATTATTACATTAGTGTATATATTTGATCTTTACAACTTTACCTATTTATAAGAAAATAAAATTAAATATATATATATATACACATTACAGTTTCTATCTTTACGTTCTGCATCATAGTATATCTAATAATTGCTGAAACAAGTTACTTCCTTGATAGTAGATTGCAATTTAAATTTGAGCCAGATACAGATTATGATGCAAAATTAAAAATAAACATTGATATAACGGTAGCAATGCCATGTGGTCGTATTGGGGCAGATGTATTAGATTCTACAAATGAAAATTTGATAGGCCATGAATCGTTGGAAGAAGAATATACTTGGTGGGAATTAACTACCGAACAAAGATCACATTTCGAGGCTTTAAAACACATGAATTCATATTTAAGGGAAGAGTATCATGCAATTCATGAATTGTTATGGAAATCTAACCAAATTACATTACAAAGTGAAATGCCAAAACGGTAAATATATTTTTAATCTTTTTCTATAAATAGTATTGTTTTTCATTTTGCAATTAATTTTATAAAATACAAACTTAATGTTACAGATATCACGAGCCACTTTACATGCCTGATGCCTGTCGTATTCATGGTAGTATCAATGTAAACAAAGTTGCAGGAAATTTTCATATAACGGCAGGAAAGTCTTTGACACTTCCAAGAGGTCATATACATATTTCTGCGTTTATGACTAATCGTGACTATAATTTTACTCACAGAATTAACAAGTTTTCTTTTGGAGATCCTAGTCCAGGCATAGTACATCCTTTAGAGGGCGATGAAAAAATAGCTGACAGTAAGTTAAAAGCCTCAATATATTGCTTAGTTATATATATAAATTAAAACTGTTTTACACAGATTTGTATCTGTTATCCGAATTCATTCTTTCACAGACATGATGTTATATCAATATTTTGTGGAAGTTGTTCCTACCGATATAAGGACTTTATTAAGTACTTCTAATACATATCAATATAGCGTGAAAGATCATCAAAGACCTATTGATCATCAAAAAGGATCTCATGGAATACCTGGTATATTTTTTAAATACGATATGAGTGCTCTTAAAATAAGGGTTACGCAGCAACGTGATAGCATTTTTCAGTTCTTAGTAAAATTATGTGCTACAGTTGGAGGCATATTTGTTACAAGTGGTTAGTAGTTATTTTATTTTATAAAAAGAAAACAGTTAAATTTGAATTATTATATTATGTATTTTAAATATTTGCAGGACTTATTAAAAATATCGTACAAAGCTTTTGGTATATTATCTGTTGTAAATTTATATTAATTACAAAAAGGCAAAGTATCCAAAGAATAGCCAGTCTCTCAGCAAGTAAACATATAGAACAGGAAGTTCTGTAAATCTAATCCAAATTTTAGCTCCTGAAAGTTTTAATATTATGCTGACACAAACAATTACATTAAATAATTTCTTAAACTTTACAATATTTACAAAATTATAATATAATGCATTGTACAATTTATTAATATTATTACATATCAACTGTATCAAAAGTAACCAAGTTTTGTATGTGTAGTAAGTATTAATATTTTTATGCCTGCATTGGTCTTGTCATATATAGTAATCTTGAAATAACCTAAGCATATTTGTACTTCCCATTTTATCATGTGTCTACATGTTTGATGTCCTTGTTATTGACAATTGTATAATGTTATGAATTTCAATAACAGGTACTATACGTACAACTATATAATTTATTTGTAAATGGTGCATGTAAAAAATAAAAAGATCGTTTATTTAATCACTTAAATCTAAAAAAGATATTTTAATTATATTAGTCAGTCTACATATGTGTATTCTATTAATATTGTGAGTGCTAAACTGTATGCATATATATAGATATATTTATAATGATATTTGTTATTTTTACAGTATGTATTTATATTAGCTAATAATTCCTGGTCTGTTCTATATCAAATATTTCCTAACTTTTGTGTATTATGTTTTAACAAATTAGAATTAACATGCATATTACTAGAAAAGAAGAATCATTATATAAGTCATGTAGTATATATATATATTATTATAGTTTTAAAATATTGCTAATATTTTTTAATATTTTTTTATTTAAGAAAATATTTTTTATTAAATATTTTTATTAAAGAAAATATGTTTATAAGGAACTGTTCATACGTTAATTTATTTATGGAATGAGGATTATAAAATTTCGAATAATTATATTAAATATATAATAAATGTTTATAAATTATAAGTTATTTTATTAATGAATGATAATGTAGTTGATATTGATATCATATTATTTCATATAATGTGTAAGCTTTTAAATTTTTGATAGTGATACTTAGCCATTTATAAGTGTAAATGAACGCATTCATGCTGTTTTATAATTCTATTAAAATTAAGAGAAACGCGATAGTATATTTCATAGCAATGCAAAACAAATGTTCTAGTTTCACTTTTAATTATTGTTTAAATATCATTTCTTGGTTTTACAAGTTTTCTATAAATATTTTATTAATTGGATAATAATGTGATTGGAAAATATATTTAATTATAATTATATATACAAATTCCCCCAAAAATTAAATGAGAACTACTCATGATATTTATACGGTAAGTTTTCACATATTATTTCAATTTTGGGCACCCTTCTACTGAACGGCATCTCATTGAATGATCTAGGATGAAAACCGCGCATGTAGTTAGCAGACGTGGCAACCACGTTTACCGCGTCCTGTCAAGTTATACATTGTTAAAGATTGAAGTATTGCCATGCCAAGCGAAGTCTACATTATTAAAATATGGCTTTTTTGGAGGATACATTTGTGATCTTGGTCACTCAGGTGGAAATTTCTTTCCATTTAAATGAACAATTGGAACGTTATTGTAATGATGCAGGGTTAGGTTTTAAAGAATAACTAAAAATATATATTTTCTGTTGAAAATGAAATACAGACTCTCTAAACCTTTTATACCTTTAATATTTATCCTTTTTTTTATAAATCTTTAATATTACTTTTTAAAAAATTGTATTTGTTGATGTTTATTCGAAATTCAAAATATTTTTCTTATTTATATTATTTATGAAATAAGTTAAATCTCCTAAAGTTAAAATTAATATTTATATTTCATTGCATTATTATTGAATTAAGTTGAATATATTAAAATACATTGATGTAGCAATGCAGTTTGAAATACTTATAAAGTTATTGCAAGATATATGTCATAGTTGTACACAATGTTAAAATTGCATTTCTATCTGTTTTGTTTTACGAACTTTTAAGAGCTTTTATGCTCTTAAAAGCTCGTAAAAAGATTTATAAAGAATTTTTATGAGCTTATAAAAAAGATTATAAACTAAAATATACCGATCTTAAATATTAACTGTGTAATATTTATACATATGAAACTAACTAATTATTTTGTTGTATATTACAGGTAATCTTTTTTTTAGGAGGATGGGTGTTTTTTGTGAAAAAACTGTTTCGAGATTATGAAGTTCATCATAGATTAGTACAACTTATTTTTTCTACAACATTTTCGTTATCATGTACTATGTTCGAACTAATTATTTTTGAAATAATTGGTGTTCTTGATTCCAGGTAAATATTTATATTTATAATTTAATTATTATTGATTAATCTAATTAATGATTGTGATAGTTCTAGGTATTTTCACTGGAATGTTGGACTGTATATGTTACTATTTATGGTAATAGTTCTTATACCATTTTATATAGCATATTTCATCATTAGTAATATTAGATTTGGTAAGTAGTTCATCTATATATTATTTTTATATGAATGATTCATTATCTTTATTTCTTGTCATCTTGTGTGCAGTAAGACTGAACTTAATAAGGCCACTGACTATCATTGTATACCTATTTTACCTCTACTTGTTTTGGAAAGTGGGTGATCCTTTTCCAATTTTAAGTCCAAAGAAGGGCCTACTTTCTATAGAACAAGGAGTGAGTCGTATTGGTGTTATTGGTGTTACGGTCATGGCACTATTATCAGGATTTGGTGCTGTAAATTATCCATATTCGTCTATGGCATATTTTATGCGACCTGTATCTTATGCTGATGTACAATCTATTGAAAAACGATTACTGCAAACTATGGACATGATTATAGCAAAAAAAAAGAGGATAGCTCTTACTAAAAAAGGTGAAGTTGTTGGGCAATCTGAAACACGATCTCGATTGTGGGGGATGCTAAGTCCTTTAGGTGGTACAAAAGGAAATCAAGAAAGTATGTATTATTATTGGAACAATGCTATGTTAAATATTTCACAGTTATTATTATTTCTAATATAAATTAAATTTAAATTCCAGCTATAAGACAATTACAAACAGAAGTTACAGCTTTAGAAGAACTATCAAGACAGTTATTTTTAGAAGCACATGATATTCAAAATGCAAGAGAACGTTTAGAATGGGCTGCTACATGGCAAGGAAAATATTTTAATTTTCTTGGTTATTTTTTTTCTATCTATTGTACTTGGAAAATTATCATAGTTAGTATATTTGACACAATATATTGATAAATTAGTATAGCTGTTTTTAATATTATTAATTTTTTATATTTCTCTATAGTCTACAATTAATATAGTTTTTGATCGGGTTGGTAAAAAAGATCCAGTGACCAGAGGAATTGAAATTGCTGTCCATTGGATGGGTTTTGATATAGATGTTACATTTTGGTCTCAACACGTTTCTTTCTATTTGGTTGGCTGCATTGTTTTAACATCAATTCGAGGATTATTATTAACACTTACAAAGGTATTCTTTTACATCATGTAATTTATTTATTTGAGTATGATCTTGTCAGGTTTGCAATAAATCATTTTTACATTTCACTACTTAAAGTATAGACATAACGTTTTGCATTAATGAAATTTTAATTATATAAGTAAAATAGCATATAATGTTTAAAGTAATAGATGTTACGGGTATGGTTATCAGTCTTAACAAAAGTGCTTGCCATAAGTGTAATCTAATATTAATATTTTAGTTTTTTTATGCAATATCAAGCAGCAAATCTTCAAACGTCATTGTGCTTATACTTGCTCAAATAATGGTAAGAATGTGTAATTTTTTCTTGATTTAGTAATTGCATCGTTTTAAATTAGATAATTAATTTTTTTTTTTTATTACAGGGAATGTATTTTGTTTCCTCTGTACTTCTTATGCGTATGAACATGCCTGCTGAATATCGTACAATTATAACTCAAGTTCTGGGTGAACTTCAATTTAATTTTTACCACAGATGGTTTGATGTTATTTTTTTAGTATCAGCATTATCATCAATAGTGTTTTTATACCTAGCTCATAAACAGGCACCAACAGAGAGCATATAAACTTAATAAATCAGTTTTTTAACAATGTCATAGTTCTATTTTCACTGTATACCAAAAAATTACAAGATGTTTTTCGTAAGATATATTCATACAAAATTTTGATGTACACTTTAAGGTTGTTAATTATGTACGAGTCTATTTTATTTATAAATAAGCAATGTAATAAGCAATAGTTATATGTATGCTTTGTTTATATGCTGTTTAATCGCATATAATTATATTGTATTAAGAAAAAAAATTTATATAAGTTGTAGAGACAGTAAATGCATTTCGATGAGTTTCTCATATGAAACAATTTAAATAGTAAAAGTATTGCATGAGAAAATTTCATTACAAGAACATTTTATGACTTAACAAACAAAACGTGTAAGCATATACTTTTCTATATTTAATTTTTTTTTATGTTTATTTTATTAAGTATCTATTTTTTATTTTCTTTATCTTTGTAAAAAGTTTCTTCTAATTTAAAAACATTCTACAGTTGAAATAAAATAGGAAACTATATAAAAACTAAGTTACAATTATGTTTGTTTAAATGTACAATATTTTCTGAATCACAGATGACTGAAAAACTTATATTGGTTATGACAAGTTGCTGAAATGAATTAGATTATAGTGCTAATGAATTAATTCAATGATCCATTCTTCACTCATATTTACACCAGGTTTACGAACTGTTAGTACATTATTATTAGGGTTGTATTTAGTTTCTAAAGTTACTTTTCCCAAACCTGTAAAAATAGAATTGCAATTATTATATTTAATCGGACAAACGAAAAGTTGAAATTAGATCTTCGATTTTTAACTAAGTGTTACTTACTGTGTGAGATGAGGTGTGCCCACTTAATTCCTTGCGGAGGATTTGTTATGTCTATCCTTTCTAACCAACTTTTGGTCTCGTATGAAGCTAATTTATCTATTAACGTTGAAGTTAGCTTATATCCGTTAAAATTAAATTTGAGGTATAAATATTTTCCATGACGATATTCGAAGCTTGCTTCGTCATCGATATAGAGATTACCAGTGGCATGGCCTTCATTGTTAGCAATAACCACTAATGTATAAGGATCATTTCTCATTGCAACTGTACTACGTCGTATTCTCATTTTACGAGAAATAATAGAGCCACTTCTTTGAAATACAGGAATTTTATGAATAGTTACTTGTATATTGTTTAGACCTGGTTGTGTATATTGTTGCATAGTATCAATATCAAACCAAGTTACTTTTCCTTCTCCGGGGAAATATACACTAATTTCTGTGGCAGAAGGTTGAAACACTGGACACACAAGAATAGCATCTCCAACAAGTATCTGATTATCAATTGTAAATGTTTGTGTTTCAGTAGGATAATGTGCCCACAAAGGCTGTATAACTGGTGTTCCATTTATCTCGTGTTCTCTAAATAATGTATACCATAATGGTAAGTATGAATATCTTAATCGAAAAGCTTCTCGTACAATTTGTGTTGTTTCTTCATTAAATGTCCATGGTTCGCGTCGTTTTGTTTCAATATGAGAATGTTGACGGAAGAAGGGAAGCCAAGCACCCGCTTGATTCCATCTGATAAAGAGTTCTCTGTCTGGATTTTTGAAAAATCCACCGACGTCGGCACCGCAAAATGACATGCCAGAAATAGCCATAGAGAGACACATTGGATAACTTGCACTAAGATGTTCCCAATTTGCTGTATTATCTCCAGTCCACATAGATGCGACACGTTGTGAACCAGCAAAGAACGATCTAGTTAAAACGAAAGGTCTCAAAGAACCTCCCGATCGTCTAAAAAGAGCTTCGTATGTGGCTAGAGTGTAAACAAGTCCGTTGATATTATGAACGTCTCTATGCTCCCAACCACCATAATGTATAACATCTTTAGGTAAGGTTACTTCAGGTCCATTGAATACACTAGGTTCGTTCATATCATTCCAAATATGCACATTGTTAGTTGTACCATGAAATTTATCCAAATTGTATTGATTGATATAATATTCTCTAACTTTTGGATCAAAGAAATCCATATAGGAAGATGCTCCAGGCCAGCACCAGCCTTCAAAATCTTTTCCATCTCTTGTCTTGATGTAATAACCCATACTAGTAGCATCATTGTGCACAAAATAGCTATCATCACGTTTAGTATGTGGATCGATAATAACAACTAATTTTCTACCTTTGTCTGTTAAATTGTGCACCATTTCAAGAGGATTTGAAAATTTTCGCGGATCCCATGTGAAATATTTTTTGTTATCGGTATACTCAATATCAAGCCACATAGTATCCATTGGTAAATCATGTATATCAAAACTATTAGCTATTTGGGCAACATCATCTTGATCATTATAATTCCAACGTGATTGATGATATCCCAAACTAAACATCTATAATAATAATAAATTTGAAAATAAATTTTACTATGTTGTTTTTGACGAATAAAAAAAAATTTGTACCTGTGGCAAAGGTGCAGTGCCAGTCAATATTGTGTATTGTTTAAATACATCGAAAGGTTTAGGTCCTAGCATAAAGAATACATCGATAACGCCAGATTCAGACATAAAGTGAGCATCCACTTGTAATTTTTTTGTAGAACCAGAAACTAAGTTAACGATATTTTCTACAACATTGTTATCAGCACTGGATAAAATATCAATCCATGTTTCTGCAGCATTATGCCAAAAAATACCTGTAGTCTTATCTTTGCTGTAAGAGATATAAGAAACATATGATTAGATTAGTTACTATTACAAGTTACGTTTTTTTTTAAAGTTTTGTAACTTATTAAATGTACCCATGTGCATAAAGAACTGGAATTGCTCCATAAAGTGCCATTCGCTCGTTAACTTCATATTCAAAAACATCCAAATTATACAATCTGTAAGGTCCCGATTGTTTTGTCGACTTTAAAGCGAAAGAATCGGCATGTTCTGGAATACCATAAGCGTGTTCTGCTCCTGGAAAACTAAAGTCTAAAGCTACAGCCTCAGGACCATATGGTTTCGAATCATGATGGGTTTTCCAATTTTCTTCCCAAGCACCTGGATCACTGTCAGCACCATCACCAGGAAACTGTGGTTCGGTTTTATCTATTTCTACATTTTCAGCAGCTTCCTCTTGTTCTGCTTTCCTACGGAGAGCCAATATATTTATTTAAATTTCTAAGAAGTATAACAGCTTTAATTTGTTCTATAATGTTATTAAAGTTTGTATATTTCAACATACTGTGCTGGTTTCGTTCTTAAATGCTCAAATCTCATTAAACCACGAGCATTAGCTGAAATGACTAAAGTATCTTGTGAATATAAATCAACTTTAAAAGGATTTATATACAGAACAGCCTTGTTTCTTTCACTTGTTACAGTTATATATTCAGCAGTTCTTTCTGTAATATTTAATTGTGATGTTTGAGGTTGATCTTGTAATGCGTATTCCACTTCGTATCTAGTATGCAATGGATTCTTTTCATTGATATAAAGTCTAAATGTATTATCCTTAAGTGCAGTAAGTTGCAATGTATAAAATACACCCGTGTCTCTGTTAAATAATTCTACTGCTATAGTGGATTCATTATATGCAACTGTGTTCGGTAATAGATGATACGGAGTCTTGCCTGGTTCTACTTTTCTACAACGTCTGTAACAATATATTCGTAATTATTATATAATTATATATAAAATAAGGTAAAACGTAAAAGTAAAATATCGATTAAATATTTACCGACAAAAGCTGCTTTGATCACATGTTTTAAAAACATCCCTATTAACTGCAGTGATTAAAAATGGACAGAATGTGAGTACTATAAATATTCCCAGCCTGAAATTAAGAATTATAAATAGAAAATATAATAAATGATAAAATACAGGTATATTAAATGTATTGGTAATATATTTTACTTTATGCTTTTCGATAATTCGTACATAATTATTTATGTAAAAACTACGAACTAAGTAGCTTAGTCACGAGTTACACTATTTTTTTATTACGATAAAACGATCGCATCTGTTTGTATTTCGCATTGCATTTGTTTCGGCATGTAAAAATAAAATTCCATTACTTTTAATCAACAATACATGCTGAATTAACAAAAAAAATATAAGCAATATATCATTGCTGACACGTCAGCGTGATTGTTGTAGCGCTATGAAGATTATTGCGGAAAATTGCTATAGGGAGTTTAAAATCATTACAAACAACGTAGTCATGGGAAGTATGGTTGTTCGAGGAATTGTACTTTCATTATTTTAAATTTATATCAGTTATATTTGAAGGTTAAACATGAAAAAATAATAACTCACCGTACGTAAGAAGCCATGTTGAAAACTACCGATCTTCTACCATACTACCTTCCCGCTAACTAGACAAACGGCAACTCCACGATTGATTTTATAGATGGA
>JAITYT010000622.1:357472-384831 GCA_025433975.1 Liostenogaster flavolineata | reverse complement strand
CCCCCCCCCCCCCCGTTGCTCCGATCTTATTAAATTACGCATCGGCGAAGTCGTCTGATTTAATTCGACGAATCTTGCGCTCTCGAAGCGTTCGATCCGATTCGTGTACGTTTCGCGAGGGTCTCACGTGGCCACGCGCCACCGCGAATACCCAAGGCGCGTTAGTCGCGTTTTAACGCGTCGATCGGCGAACTTTTCGATTCGCGACGTTATCGTTCCCTCAGATTTCTCCTTTTTCCGTCGTGCTCATCTTTGACCTCGTCGCGCAATTTCTCCGCTCGCGAAATATCCCCACCCTCGCTACTTTTCCGTCTCATTTTAGCTCGCGGTGTAGTCTCTCTCTCTCTCTCTCTCCTTTCTCAATCTCTACACGCCTTGGTACACTCTCTATAAATTTCCCTTTTTCTCCATTTCACCTCTCACCCTCTCCTTCGTTGTCATCGTTTTTACGTATTTCTCTTAGATACCGGCACTTTTTACCAGTTTTCTCCCTTTTCCCTCCTTCTTAAACACACACAGTCACACACACTCGTTCTCTCTTTTTTCTCCGACTTTTTTCCCGATTCCAGGCTTTTGCCCCCTATCTCGCCTTCTTCTCTCGCTCTATCCTCCTCCAGTGGCTGCCGTTCAGTCAGTCGATGACGAACCATCGCTATCGGTGCATCGCTATCGTCCCCAAAAACCAACGTACCTCGAGGCTACGCGCGAGCGAGAACGAGATTCGATTAGGCGGACGCGCCGCGATTTCTCGGGACTGTCTTTTCCGCGATCGGCACCGCGGTCCATGACCTCTCGCCCGTGCACGTCGACGGTGGGGTCGAAATTTGCATCCACGGACCGTGACCGCCCGTATACTCCGCAACGACTCGCGGAGAAAATCGAGGGACCGTGTAATGGCTCACGTACTCGAACCCGTGCACGCGTTTCAAATTTAAACTACCACCACCACCACCACCACCACAATTACCACTACCACTATCGCCGTGCGTTGCTACCGCCACCATTACCACCACCGGCATTTCTGTCTTCTGTTCCCGTCGTTCGCCCTTTTGCGATAAAACCAAAGGGATAAAAAGAACGAAAGAGAAAGCGATTACGGTTAACGGAGTAGAGGGAAGGAGAGAGCGAGAAAGAAGACTTCCTAATCACTCACCAGTTCATTCAAACATTCTCTCATTCACTCACACTGAGATACAACGACGACGACGACAACGACAACGACGACGACGTCAAATAGGCTGTTATCGTTCGAACAATCCGGTTTTTGTGTCGCGACGAGTGGCGTCTTGACGTTTAACCCACGGACGCCGGCATCATCCGATCGGACGCGTCAAACGAAAACGCTTTTCGCGTCGCCTGACCGATCGCTACCTGCCCACCCAACCCGCTCGTCTACTCTTCCTACCGATTGATGTGCGGCCACTAATTGATCCGGCTCCGTTTTCGCGTACTGCTCCGTCGTCGGGCTACGGCGCGCCGACGAGTGTGACAGCCGAACGGAGTCGAACGAAGGGATGGCGAGTCGACGATAACAAGCGATCCGTCGAGAAGGACGGAGAGAGGGATGATGGACGATTTCTGTGTGCGTGTATACGTGTGTATGCTCGATAGACAGAGAGAGAGAGAGAGAGAGAGAGGAACGATGAAGGGGAAAAGCGAGAGACGAGGAAGCAAAATCGAGGAAGGGAAAAGACACGAAGGCGCACGGAGAAAGAGAGAAAATACGTCGGAGGACGACACCGAGAAAGACAGCGAGGGAAAGAGGACCTAGACGTTCGACCGGGCACTCCTCGGTCCTCCTCTGCCGCACGACGACTGAGTATCTTCGGGGTGCAGCAGGGAGGCTGCGCGCAGGGCCGACTCCTCGCGTTCCGGCACCCTCGCCGCCTACACACGGCACCTTCATCGTCGTCTACGGCGTTCGACCAGTGCTGGCATCGTCGAGTGTCTCGAATAACGCTCTCGAATAACGACGACCGCACCGAGGTGTTCCGAAGTTACTTCGAACGAGGTTACTCGAGTGGATTGGAGATCACTCGCGTTCTCTTTAATTTGACTTTTGCGTCGAATCGACGTGACGATTGGAGGAAAATCGTTCGGTATACTCCGCGATTTTCTCTCGTCGTTCTGTCTCTTTGAGGGAGAGAGGCGTAACGTTGCCGGTAACTTGCCGGTCGATCGATCGAGTCAGACCGATTCGACGTATTTGTAATTGGGACTCGCCGTGGAGGCGTTCTTCTTTGATCATCGACGTTTCGTCGTAGCGCCGATCGATGCCGAGGAAGAATGGACGCGGAGACCGCGTGGGATGGAACAAAAGGGAGGGGAAAGGGAGAGAGAAAGAAGAAATTCTTTGTCCCGCGAAAGTACCGATCAACGAGGAGAGAATTTTCAACGGAAGATTTTCCTTCCGTACATTGATTTCTCTGCATTTTTACCGGTTAAACCGTAAATAGGTTCTTTCTCGCGAGCAGCGTGGCACTTTCGCTCATTAATTGGCCTGCTCGTTATCGCCTCGTTCGTACGCCTTTGTTCATCGTGTCGAAAACGATGAAAAATTCGTCGAGTTTGACGTGGAGTTTACCGAAACGAAAGAGATATTTCAAAAACGGCCTGCTCGAAATTACGAGAATTTATATCGTCCTAAATTCCATCGATTTTCCCGATCTAACGAAAATATAATACAATGAAATATAATTATAAGCGTTTACGTAAAAGAACATTGCGAGAACTACGTACAAGAGGGTCGTATCGATTTTAGGAGGAACGAGTCACCCGAACGAAATATGTTGGAGCGATATATTATCCACACGTACGTACACATCGACTCAGCTTTAACGCGTACGATCCTTCTTAAATTTATTGCGATCGAACGTGTCTTTTTCCCGTCGCTTCCTCGAGTATAGAGATTGAGCTCGCGATCGAGGCTTCGATCGGACGAGTTTCGCATAGCATCCCTGTGTTTATCATCGTGGCCAGAGGCGTGCTTATCATCTCTGGTAGCCGTTCGGCCGCGAGAGTCTTTACGAGCAGTTACGTGCCTCGTAATCGATGCAATCCGTAATTTATTAAGTGCCGAGCTAAGTCCAATCCATAGGGACTCACTTTGGGAGAAATCGTACGTAAGCAAGCGCATAGTCGAGATCAAACGACGTGACGTCGAACATAAATGGCGCTAAATCGCATCCACGATCGTAAAATTCAGCGATACGATCTCGAAGCTTTCTCGTGCTTCGCAGATTTTCCACCGTGAAAATTAAGCCGCCGTATCGTGCACCAATAACGAGTATCTCTTCCTTCTTTGACTTACGACTTTACTTCTTTGCGATCGTGGCCGAAGGTTTGACTGTGTCTCGAAGAAGTCGAGCGAGTAAACAAATGTTTAAAGGTAAACGAAAGGAGTGGAAGAAACTTTACTTACGATCGTGACTCATTATCGTGCACGACGGTGAACGCAATTTTTTCTTGCGCGTAATTAGCTAAGAATTTACGTGCTTTCGCATCATCAAAGAATTAAAGTGTTTTCGAGCCGAGGTTTTAATATTTAACGCGAACGAATAAATTCTTCGTACGTTCCACGTGAAAAATTCTATCCTTTCATTTCCAAATATTTCAAACGTCCAGACTGATACTGGTTTTTCAGTATTTCTTCTCGCTGATATTAAAAACAATAGATTTTTCGTTAAACGTATACGAGTTGTTCCAGCGTTAGCGGTTTTGTCGGGAACGATTTAATTTAATCTCGGATAGAGATATAAAAAATAATAGTTACGCTATCGGCGAAAACATTATGAAAATCGTGATATACGTGACCGCGGTTAACTGCAATTCGTACTAAACGAAACTTGTATCGTCGAGACTTCGCTGGATTCGTGGATCGTGGCTGTGATGCAAAAGATAAGCTCGACCACGCTTAAAGCGGAAAAGTAAAGTTTTCTCGTCGAGGAATCAAGGATCAAATAAAGCCGGTCGGACGAGATCGACGGCCTTGCTCATTATTTCCGGAGTATCGTCAAAAATTGTACGACGAAGCCGACGGTGTTTTACTAGTAACGTCAAACGTACCATTTCGTGGCACGATTAATAAGCGAATCGAAAAGCGATCATCGAGGAAAACATCAATTTTGTGCTCGCCGCCGTTTGCTCCTCGTAATTCCTTGCACGATAGTATCGTTTGCTCGTAATAAAAGATTTGTACGTGAACCCAAAATGGATCGAACGACGCACCAATTTTACTCACGACACCTCGCAAAAGCGTCTTTCAACTCCGCTATTTTTATTCGATTGGTTTATCTCGATTGCACCTCGTTGCCTTTTTCGATCGACGCGATTTTACGAAAAAACTCGTCATGGTTTTTCGGGCGAAGCTCTCCTCGGAGACGTCGTCGTTTTCCTCCGAATCGCAGTGGCGACTTTTTTTTTTTCTCGAAATACACGACGACTTCGTCGACTTTTTGCTCCTCGTCGCGCCTCTCGAGATGATCGGATTCTCGTTCCGCTCGGCGAACAGGGGGAGAAGTAAGGCTACGTCGTAAATCGTGAAACGACCGATCGTCGAAAAGCTTATGCCAACACTTCGCCACCTTTCTCGGTTCGGTCTGTTTGCGCTTGTGCATATTTAACGCAGTTATCTTTGTGCATTTTTGTCGCTTTTCTCGCACGATCACCGGCGGCAAGGCGAGCCAGAAGGCGGAAAGAAAGACGTCGACATGGTCAAGGCGAGCTTACGACGATCGAAAGGAAAGAAAGACTCTCGGAAAAGAAGGAGAACGAGGGGGCCTAGACAGAAGGAAGAAAATAAGTACGCGACACGACTGCGCGTCTTCCACTACGAAAATTTCTTCTTTTTCTCGTACTTCGACCGCCGACCTCCTCCTCATATTTATTTTTTTTTTATTTCTTATCCTCTTTTACCTTTTTTATTCGTGCCACGAAGAGAAGATCTCGAAAAGCTATTATTACGCGGCGTCTCGTCGAAAGATTCGACCGACACGGGCTCCGCCTCTGCTACACGAAAACACGAAGGTTCGTCCTCGACCCGGCATTGACGAACGGACGTCCTCGTCAGCCACGAAAAACGTCGAATCGTCGGAGTTTTTCGAAAAACAGTGCGCTCAAATGCGATTGGACTTTTCCGGCGGTGATGCGATTTGCGACGTAACACGGACGTAGGCATGGGTCACGCGTTCGCGCGGATAACGTCGCTTAAACGCATGCCGTGCCGCTGGATTTATCCTCGGTGCGTGTACAAAGGCTGTCTGTCAGTCACGGTACACGCTCGGGCGATGCTCGTGCCTGGTGTCGACTGTTACTCGCCGTCGGTCGTCCGAGTTTGCCGCTTGGTCACGACCACGATACGTTCGTTAGACCATCCTCGGTGATTGGTCAGTGGCCTCCGTCGTATTTTCGTCCTAGCCTTTCCCTGGTCGTTCGGTCCCGGTCTTTCAGTCTGTCGTGAACGACTGGAAGTACTAGGTCTACCGGAGAGTAATCAAAGTTTCTTCGATTTTAAAAACAATTTTTTTACTTTATTTCAAAGATCTTTTTTGAAAGGGAATCGAACAACTGCCTTTACGCTGGCAAAGACTGTTGGAAAATGATGGAAACTATTTCTTTCATTAATATTTAAGATTTCTGATTCGATTAGTTTTTCCTTTCCTTAATATATTTTTAGTACTTACGCGCGGATTACCTCGAAGCGTGAGTTCGTCCCACCTTGCCATTGATCAGCTTCGAACTCCAATTAGACGTGGACGACGTAATCTATGGTAGAGGTTTTCTCGAATCTACGAACAATCTTCGATTTTGGCAGTGTTCGATCGAGAGTTCCTAACGCGTCACAATCCTCTTTTGAAAGAGGATCAATCGACGATGAAAGCGAAATATCGCGAACGGAGTCTGCAACGAGAGAGTCCCCCTGTCGGGAAAAAACGAAATTACTTTCCGAACAACCTAATATTAACGAATGAACATCACGAGATTCGTAAATATCGATAAGAAATGGCAATTTTTGCCAACGGTGTTCAACATTCAAAATTTGGACTTTCTCTATACAATATAGATGTCACTCTTTGCGATAGAAATGAGCGGAATCCATGAGATTCTTCGTTGGCTCCATAGGTGCCCATCGATCGTTACGATATTACGTCGTCGACGCGCGGAACAGCGAAATCACGTCGTAACCAGGAGCACGTAGGACTCGCAAGGGGATCGCTTGCTCGACGGACCATTCCTTCGCAAATTAATCCATCGCGTTGAATCGATGGGAGGTGTGATTAACACCTTGTGCGTGCAACAGAGCAAATATTTGAACCCGAGGCGGATTTAAGGGTACGCTTCGATTCTCAAGGGATACGAAATTACGCGACCATGTTCCACGGGTTTCGAGGAACGCGATAGCTCCTTCGCGAAGTGCTTTCAAGCTGCATTCCTAATAAAACTCGCACGGAAGACAGAGATTTCTGTAGAGCGCTAACGGATATACGCAAGTACGGCTCTTGGTAGAAAGTTTTCGATCTAGGGCGATGATATGAAATTATCTGGAATTGTTTATGTTTCAAATATTATTATTTTTTGGTGTTTAAAATATTATTTTACGTCGTCGAGATTTATGGGGATGTAGAACGTCTTTGAGTTATACGCTCGTAGGTTCAACACCCATGAACATGCTTCCCCATTAACACGTGCTAGCGAAAAAGTGACGATGTAACAGCTCGCGTATAATTTAAACAACTAAAGAAAGGCTGAAACTCTTTTGTTTGTAATTCGATTCAGCGTGGATTTGAAAAGTTAGCTCTTCTTTTGCAAGGACCCGGTAGAAGTCGATACAGGAAACATACGTCGGTGAGTATGATTTCTTACCAACTAGAATAGAATCGTCGTTCTGCAAAATGTCGCGGGAACACTTCAAATTATTTCAGGTTTTTGGCGATACGATTTGGGATGAAAACTAAAACGATGCTCAATGAAACATTTCGTTATATTTCCGACTTCTTTCGAAGTATTCTAAAAGAGAGGAGAGGAGAGAGAGAGAGAGAGAGCAAAGAAGGGAAGAAAGGAGAAGAAAAAACGATAGGTAGGAACAGAACGTCAAGATGAAGAAGATTCTCCATCGTCGCGTCGTGGTAAACATTTTCGAGCGTGGTCTTTCTCGAACGAGGGTGCACATCGACCTTTCGCGAGAAGAAAGGAGGAGTTTATAAATATTTCTCAGCTTCGGCGGGTCCCTCTGCATGTGCACTCCTACGACCACGCCAAAGAACGACATTCGAATGTCATCGAACGTCGTCTACGCCGACTACGAAATTGCATTTCGTAAGGTGACGCCATCTGGAAAACGATTCGCGATAAGAACAAATTCACAAAAAAGTATAGCTCGCGCTTGCCTTTAACGTTCCATAACGTCATCCATAAAATTGGACAAACGAACGACGAAGTATTTCTCAAAGAATTTCGAAATTCGAAATGGAAGACTCAGCACGACGATCTGCTTAGAAGCGAAGCCACGCGCGAGTTGCCGACGAATTTTCAAAGTGAATTTTCTCGCATTTCGAGTACGAATTTGCAAAGAATCCCGAGTAACGCGTTGACTTACGAAGTTTACCAAAAACAAAGGACACGATGGAAGCTACGTTTTAATGTATCCTTTGATCCCCAGGTGGTAAGACATCGAGGATCCGATGGCACGTTTTCAGATTCTAATTTCGATCGGTCGGATGAAATCGCTGACGAAGGTTACGTCGTTGAAACTCGAAAAGAAGATCATTACGATCGCGCACGTGTTGCGAATTTACGCGAAAGAACAGAAAAGGGGAAAAACGATGCTTGTAACAGCCTATGATGCGAGCAGCAAGGCGCTCTTTGTAAAGAGGCTTTCTACACCGAATCGCTTTCTAGAGCCGCGACAACGCCACTGGAAGAAGATTCTCTCGTTATTCTTTCTCGTGCGCGTACCGCGTTTCTCATTGAGACTCGTACTTCAGCACGTAGCGGGGAATCTTCAGCGGCATCGAAATTCGCATCGATCTTCTGACTTTTACGCGGTGAAAAAAGGCAATATCGATCTAGAAGTTCCTTCGAAGTTTCATTGTCGATGCGTTTACGTTCTATTCGCGATATTTCGTTCGTCGTTTAACACGTTGAGTGCGTGGAATCGGCAATATCAAGATTAAAAAACAAATGTTGTTATTTTTGGAGGTTGCCTTCTTACTGTTAGCGACCACACTTTCATTCGTTTAATTATTCGTATACTTTGGATACTCTTGCATTGACTGCAACATTCTGCCCCCGTTTATGTACAGGGTGACGAATGGGAATGTGTTGAAAGTTACGCCGTACAACAGCATTCCTACATCTGTCTTAATTCCAATGGACGACACTTTGAAAACATATACCACTAATTCATGTGCGCAAGCAAAAATTTTCTTTTTTTTATATTGCGTATTTCAATCGTTAAATTATTATATTTCTTTTTCATATTTATGGGTAATAAAATTGACAAGTTTTCTCTACAAAATGGCGTTTAGATCATTTTATTTGGCCTATTCGTTATGAAGTAATAACTATTTACTTTTAATACATTTCCATTGGTCACTCGACATATAGTAAAAACGCTCGATGAGAAACACTTTGTCCTTGATGGCTAGCGCGTCCATCCTATAACTCACAAACCGGTCTATACGACGATTCAAATGAAATTGACGAGTCTTAGGTAGAGGATATATAACCGTTTACTTTCGACACATTCCTATTGGCCACCTTGTACTTTACCAGGCCTGCCGCCTGACGTGTTAAGAGATGCGACGTCTCGACGGCTGACTCCGCGATCGAACGTCGACCTTCTTCCTGACGCTTCCACAATGGAGTTCTTCGTCCGAGACGACGACGTGTCGCGTAAGGCGCTTGATCGCTCCTAACCAACGCGATCGGATAATACGTAAATTCGAACAAGCCGTGGCGCATAATCGTGCTCGTAGCGATGAGGAGGAAAATAACAATGGCGGGTGGCGCACGACGCTTTCGCTAACAGAACGGACGTTCTAATACGGTTCTTACGGGCTACGAATTTCGTCCAACGAGCGAAATACCTTCCTAGGTAGAACTCCTGCTACGCTATTCCGTGCAAATTATTCTCCACGCTCGGCGAGATTCATTGAGACGTAAAACGCGCGAGATTACCGCGCCAACATGTACATATCCGTGTGAAAAGTTTTGCACCGATGCGAATTCCGATACGTAGATGGGCTCGACAGTATTACGAGCGCGTCTCTGTAGCGAGTTCCTGCGGATCCACTCGCAGCAACTTCGACACAGAGGTCGAAAGGGAATTGGACGAAGACGTAGAAATTTGGATTGGTTTTTTATCGTCGCTCTTGTCGAAGTAACGGGCTCCAGCGCGCGATAGAATATGCGTTTTAACGCGATTTATCGGTGATCAACGGCAGCGCTGTGCTGTAAAATTCGTTTGCCGCGTGATCTTCAAATCGTTAAATTCATCTGTGTAAAAAGTTCTTCTATCTACGCGCGTACGTTCGACTACGAAAATCGGACGATGCGCGTAGCTTTTCGATCGGCTATTTTTATAAAAGAGTGAGCGAACAGCGGCGCTTGGTCGTTTGCGTACGATCGACCATGTCGAACATCACGCACTACCGACGCGTCGTCGTGATAGCCGAAACAGCTGTTGCCGTTACACACGGCGCCCTACGCGTACCGAACGTATGAATTTCGTTTTAACGGTTCGACGTTCGACTTTTTATCGCGTCATCGTATTCGTAACCTTTACGGATTTATGGACATTGAACGTGTCTAAAGCTTCCGCATCGACACCTTGTCAAGTCCACTTGGAGGGATTAGTTATCAGGTAAATAACCAGGCAACGGATTTTTAGCCGCAGGACACTGTAACGTCACGAATCGATATCGACGCTTGAAAACAATAACTTCCAGCCACGAAACGTTCCTATTTACAATATATAAACTATCAATGACGCATTGTCAACCGGAGAGTTCGCGTATTGGCCAACAGCCATTGAAAAACTGCCAGATCTGCTGGATTTCGCAATAATCAAAGGATTAAAAAACAGACCGAATTTTGAATCGTTCTCTAGTACAGATTTAAGCTCCGAACCATTCGTCTATACTTGTAATCTTCGTGCAAAAACCAATGCTTTAAGAACGCAATGTCGCATTAAGTTACAAAAGCACGAAGCGGGAAGCATTTAAAGCGATTAATAATGAGAAAATTAATTGGAAAATTCCATTGAAGATTCCGAATCGATTAGAGGAAGCGGTAGATCGGATAACGCAAGGAATACAAAAAGCGGCTTGGTCGGAGTCGAAACGTTAAATTGCAATGACAAAAAAGTAAAACGATCCAGAATAGAAGACTGCCGAATAAAATTGCTAAAGAGGCTAAAAGCATTATACAGAAACACTATAACTTGGAAATACAACATTATGTACTGTGATCGACGTACCGTGATACGTTAGAAACGAGGTGATATAAAAGGACATACAAATCCCTAATGTTCAGGAAGAAACCCTCAGAGTACATTTGAGAGATTTAAAAATAGAACGGAAAAATATCCAAACCAATTTGAATCGCTGTTTCAAACTGTTAGGATCAGTGTATGCGCGCTACCCAATACGATATATGTAGCAACCTGCCGAGTGTCCATCTGGATAAATTGCAGAAACTAGTCGGGAAAAAAAATTTTTTTTCGAGTCGCAACTTTTTTCCAGCAGAAATAAACTTTCCAGAAAGACTTCGTTCAATTTATATTTAATCACACGAGTTCGAAACAACTACAATTTCAGTGTCTTCCAATTGTTCGAATTTTCTCTTTGTCGCCTAGATTAATAGGTAACGTAAAATACATAATAGAAATGAAGTTTCAAAACCATTCAAGTTTTAACCATTAAAGCAAAGTTAAACAGGGCAGAAATCTTAATCGGGTTTATCTTAGCCGTGAGTAGATAAAAATTAAGTAAAAATGTTGTTCATCAAAGAATTAAAATAGATACGTTACTTAACGACTGATCTAATAAAGTCGTTGCGTGAGAAGTAGTTTCAGGACAATATACGACCAACGTACGCACATATCCACGCGCAAACAAGTAACCACAAGTAACGTGGAATTATTCGTGGGTGGCGCGGTGCCAGTCACAACGGCTAATCGAATTTTCTCTCGTGCGATGTCGTTTTCAGTCAAGTTCGTTGATTGGACGCCTACATCAAAGACACCGTTCTCTTTTGATATGCAGCACCGCGTACCAGAGACACGATCTCTCGTTCACTGATTTTTTGCATCGTATTCGCGAAGAAACGGTTCGCACGTGTATCGCATAAATTCGTCGCAGTTGAACCGATCGACGAAACGTTGTGAGAAATTCGCCGTTGAAACGATATACGGAAGAAGAATGTGCAGAAAAAACGTTACGAACTTTCCTTTATTACGTTATGTCACGAACTCATTGTTTATCATCAAATTGTATTCTATTAGAAATAGCTTAGAATTACGAGTAAACACAACGTGACTTATACTTTTGCTTGTAGTGTGTTTAATCTAAAAAGTATATTAAGTAACATCACGAGTCATTCGATAAAAACGTTATCGCGTAAGAAAGTTATTCAGTGGCGTACAATAAATGTATTTTTGGAAATGTGTCAAGCCTTGATCAAGCTTTCTTGGTCGTTTCTCATTAATCCGGACGATAGAATTTTTTTTTCGCGATAGATAAACGTTTAAAATCGTACGTTCCTCGAAACGCACAGACAGACAAGGTAAAAAAAAAAGAATTCGAGAAAGATAATAATTCCATCGAATTCGATCGCCGCCAATCGAAGCGCCATTTTACGAAAACAGCGCCTTCGATGTCGTTTCATTTTCGATCGCGTCGCGTAACTCCTCGAGTTGAATTCTCGCGAGGATGCGTCGCTCGTTCGCTCTAAGCTATCTTGCCAAGCTTCTTTCGTTCGAAAAAAGCTTTAAAGCGTGCACGTAGGCACGTAAGTACCATGAAATCGCGGTTAACCGCGAGAAAGAGAACGATGCAACGGCGTGGCGCCACCGTCGCTGGCGCGCAACGTCATCGGCCGAAGGAAGGGGAGATGGCGGTAACCTTTAGCAACAGGACTAACGAATCCCCAGTACCCGGTACCAAAATAAACTGTTTATGAATCATTCCGAGAATATACATAATTCCCTTGCCTTCCTTCCTTCCTTTCTTCCTATCCGTCTTCTCTGCTCCTCTTCTCTTTCTTTCGACGCTCTCGTTATACGGGTGTCGCATCGCGTGCGTGTATAGTCGCGCATTAAAACGTAACACATACGCGACCCCATACGTACGTACGCATTCACGAACGATTCACTTAACGCGTCCCCGTCGAGGCTAGCTTTTATTTCGGTACTTCGACTTATAGCGTCACACTTACAACCACCGTTTTCCCTTTGGCGTTTCTTCCAAACTTTCACCGGTGTATGCGTATAACTGCTGAAGCTCGTAAGTACCCAATGCCGCGAGGTACCGAGTTGGAGAATTTTTCGTGAGAACATAAACGGTCCGTCGAGCGCTATTCTCTGGAGTACGGATAATAACTATCGTAGTATCTATCAACCGAAGCTAGAACCTTCTCGCGCTTTCTTTCTCTCTGCCTTGCTTTTACTTTATACGCGAGGGACGACTATGTACGTACGTAACACGTAGCTCGTAACGACGAGCTTGACTGTTTTCCAAAAGGAAAAAAAAAAAAATGTATTCGCGTCAAAGAGCGAAAGGAGGCTATGCAAAGTTAAAAGACAAAGTTCCTTAAATCAACTTTTCAATTAGTAACGGTATCGTGTCAAGGAGAACTTTTGATGCGAACGAACGGAAAATTTCGCATTTTCCAACATTTTTTTTTTCATTGGAATGTATACGCAATTTTTCGATATTGAAAAAATTACGTATAATTTAGGAAAGATAATGCAGAGAGTTAATCGTTTTGCATATAATGATGTCGAGGAATCGTTGCAGAGAACGAATACAGTTCAAAAATCGATTTTTATTCCATATATATTTTGTATGCGTATTTTATATAATTGAATACGTTTGCTTAATTCGATTAGTATTTAATGAATATCATCGCTTAATTATGACTGGGCAAATTTTATGTCGATCGTATTGTTTACTGTGAACGCGAAAAGTGAACTGCGATTACGTATACACATTAGCGTATTGTTGCGTACAGAATTTCATTAAGAAGAATTTGATAAGAGATACATATTACCGAACGTTCTGCCTGAATCGTATAGCAGCAATAACATAAATTGATTATTCGAATAAAATTGAACGATACTATGCCATAGTCTTTCTTATTACGAAATGTTTTCGTGCGCTATCTACTCTACATTAATAATTATTTATAACATCTCTTTCATTTTATTATTCTTATTTTCATAAATTATAACTTATGATTTATAAACTACACAGTTGATTCGTAATATTTTTTAATCATAAAACGTCTTATTTAAAGTCAATTTCAATTTGATTTTTAAATTTCTTTCGATATAATCTTAATATAATCGGATTCATCATTCGCGCTAAAATCGATCGATCATTTAAATGGAAATAAAATAGATCGCAGTGTTTTGGAACGCTTTTTAAAGTAGTTTGTTTTAAAGCATGAACATGCATCGATAATATTCGAATCTTTTACAAATTCGAATCTGTAAATGTATAAATACGCGTTAGGAATGAGTAACTTCCCTTCGTGAGACTGTTTATTGACTTAGAAGTCCATTTTCATTTCATTGTGGCGTTTACACAACTGTGTATATTTTCTTAGTTCGCTTTCACGCGGTGAAGTATGACGGAAAGTTATTGAAGTAAATCGTCTGATTTTGATACAGATGTACATAATGTACACTCTAATTTGTGGGTATATTATTACTCTGTATTAACCTTAAATTTTGAAATATATACTAACTTTTTATCGTAACCTGAAGTTTATGAAAAATATTTTTTTGGACATTCGCAAAGTAGTAAATGACGTTACTTAAATGGGAGACATTTTTATAAATGTGTATATATGCAGCAACGTTACTGATATTTATATAGACGATATTCATTAAAAAAATTAATATTCGTGCAAGCATAAAACGCAATGTATCTGTGCAATGTTCTTTGATAAATTTATTGTACGATTAACGCAAAATTTTGTCATTTAAAAACTAGCTGCAATTGTCTATTATAGTGCGTCAATTTTCACCGAGTTTCCAAGATCAGTTTATTTTATTACCATAAAAACATAAACCATAAAAAACGGCGTACTGAATTATCCGTAGTGCAGAAATCACCGAATCAGAAAATTAATAACAATTCGATAGAATATATTTTAATGAACAAATTCAGTCCGTGACGTGGTGCCACCTAGGAGTACTTGCTAAACGAATTACGATCTTGCTTGAATTTACGTTTTCCTGGCAGTATATAATGTACGTGCGACGACTCACAGTGTTTTACGTAAAAATATTGTAGATTTCGCGGAAATGAAGTTGTAAATGTATGTCGAATTATGATTGAGAGAAAGGCGGCTTAATAATCTATAAACGTATTATTGATAATTATTATATACTTCGACTGACGGTAACTACCAACTTGCTTCGTAATTTAATTATCGACTGATCGTACACAATCGGTCGTTCGATCCGTTAACTTATCGTGTATTAATATTCTTTATTTAATATTTTCCTTATAAAATGAGTAATATGTTTATCCTTGAAAGTTTACACAATTTGATACAAGGATGTTGTAAAATTCTCAACTTCATCGTATCGAGTCGCGAAATTAACCACAAAATAGGCGAAAACGGATATATTTTCCGCTCTATTTATTAGAAGTCGGAGGATAAAATGTTCTAGGACAGTTCTATATTATCCAAGGCAATACGGTACGTATTCGAAAATCATCGTAACATGGGTAAGACTGATGCAAACGAAGATGAATCGCAAAGAGATCAAATTTCAAATTTTAGATTTCCTACGCGATAATAACCATAAGACTACGTCGTCGATGGATTGCCAGTTTTGTCACGTTGTCGCGATAAGGCGAGGAAGAATGGTCGATCCAAACCACGATGGAAGACACCGGTAACGCTTAAGCTAAAAAACAGCTTAACCTTATCAGCGATAGAAAACCAATACATCATTAGGAGTCCCGACATCGATTACCTGACCATGCTTGGAGGATACATAGCATCAGTAAAAGGAACAAAGGTAAACGTACAGTCAACTTCGTTCTCCTGAATCGGACTCGCGTCTCCCGATATCGGCGTAACGACCAATAATCCTATTGTATAAGAATCTGGTTCACGTACGTGGTACGTCCGACGCAGGATTAAAAAATGGGTCAGAGGAACTCGAGAGAATTCAACTCGTTAGGCTGTCCTTTAGTCCTATCGAGTAAACCCAACGAAGTAGAGATCTTCAAGAGCGCGACATAGATGTGAACACACCCTTAAGACACCCTTACGCTTCGCTATGGGAAGATGCGGCTTCCATTCTCCGCCACTATGTTAGAGTGGCGCTCGCGTAGTGACGAGCCCTTTGCCTTTATCCTTGCTCGTTTTCTTATTACTCTTCGACGAGTACAGTGTCGAATACATTGGTGATGCGTGCTGGAACATACAAAAAGGGACTTGACTTCTTAGGCGAGAATTCTTAGCCTCCAGATCTCTATTTAAAAATCCATATTCTGGGCAGAACCTTGCGAATGACCTCCTGTCGTCCATGTAATGACGGACAATCGCGTCGACATGTACATTTTACATGGACTTTATATTTCTTCTTCCATGTGAACGTGTGTATGGAGATTTGGAAGCTGAGAGCCCTTGAAGTTCCTTTTTATACGTTCCAGCAAACCAGCGTATCGAATGCTGATTACTCATCGAAGCCTGATGAAAAAACGATCAAGCACATCGATGATCATCAAAGATCAAAAAAAAGGAGTAAATCGGCAGCTCGTCACAGCACTAAACATTTTCGTCCGACCTAGCGGAGCAAAAAGAAAGCTGCGAGAGCCGCGAATGACATCTGTTGGCGAAGAAGACACGGCAGGCGCCACCGGTCGGACGAAACCGAAGGCACTTTGGTACCGCGCGATGGCGCTAGGAGCGTTAGCTACTTACGGAGATTCTCGACGCGACTAAACACATCCCCGTATCGAATCTTCACCGCGGGGTGAGGAAGGACGTCACGACGACAGCCGGGGTCAAGAAGCGCGAGAGAGACGCCCCTCTTCGCGCGGAGAAGAGGCGGCACGTCGAAGCGCCGTTCTTACGGAATTATTACGACCATATCGAGTCGACGGAGGGTCGAAGAGCTGCCGGATCGGTTCTTACGTTACGTAAATCAGTATGATAGACTTTCCAGGCGCGTTTCTCATCCCGCACGTTCGTGGCGAGAAGGAGGTGGTTTTTTTCGCGATAAATCGCCGGTTAAGGTCGAAGACGAACTCGCCACGTCGAAGGGTGGCGATAGAAACTTGTCGTCAAAATGATATTCTCACCGTAGCTCCGTCAAGATTTACGACGGTTTGGCGGGAACGTATTTGGGTCACCGCTCGTTATCTCGCATCGCGGAGGCAGGGTTCTGCCTTTTACAGGATCGGCCGTTACGTAATCGAAGATTTCCTGATCGTTACTGGCCTCTCTGCGCAAGATCGGCGATTCGGAGGAATTTGGACGGTGCCCGAGGGTTCGCCGTTTCGGCGGACTCCGATGGTCTGATCGAATCACGAGCGAGCGACCGCGAAAGAGTGCCGAATGGTGGGAGCGGGAGGGAGGGAGAAGGAGAAGTCCCGGAGAAAGTGGAAAAGAAGAGGACGAAGAAGGACAGAGGGAAAGGAGTCGATGGAAGAGAGGGGTGGGGTAGAAGTAGGGGTCGAGACGAGCCTGGAGAGGACGAGAATCGGAAAGGATCGGGTCATGGAGGGAAGAGAGAGGAGGAGGAGCTTCCTTTTGGGAGGAAAACGTTCGATAATGGAGAGATGGTTACGCGACTCGGTCGTACGAGTATCGAAAACTCGCGGGTTTTTGTAAATTTGCTCGTGAGAATTTGGAGAACTTTTAAAAGGGGTCTTTCGTTCGATCTTACTTAAGTGTTGCTTTGCGAAGCACTAAAATAGCCGATTTTCCCCCGCGTCGATTTCGATTGGAACGACATCGTCGTTTTTGTCGATTTTGACGCTTCGATCGAAGCGATCGAGTTTGATGATAAAACGAACGTCTTTTCGCGACGACTTTGATCGCGTGCGGCGATAGGCTCTTTCGTCAGTTGGTAAACGGTTACGTTCGAAGACGAGCGTAATTCGGACTCGAGTAGCTTTTATCTCCATCGCCGAGGGTGAACTTTCCCTCGATATTTATCTCCGCGATGGCGGAAGCTCGGAGAACCGAAACTAATGTTATGCATGAATAGCTACGGGAGACTGAACGTACTGCAAATGTCAAGGAAAAGCTCGGCGACTCGCAATATGTAGATGCAATGGTACCTACGCGTTGGTCGCGCTACCAAAATAATTCACGCTCGTTGCGTCGACTCGTGTTTCTCCGCTTTTCCATTTCTTTCCTCCTTTATCATTTTCGTCCGCAATTAAGAGCTCCTTTTCTATTCGTTACTTTCGTTAATCACGATCGTTCAATGATTTTTCGAGACTCCTCGAGGTTTCGCAGCGAATGAAATGTCAGATTTCTAAATGAATATACAAAACTGCATATCTTTTTACATAAGCTGTTTATTTAATCAAAATACGCTCTGTTTGCTTCGATACCCTTTCCCCACCGAGATATTAATGTACAGATGCCTGTCTTAAAGAAATTCCGATCTTTAGAATGGATAAACTTTGATAGGGAATTTTTCAGACTGTCTTCATTTTCATGCTGTTTAGCCTGTAAAAAGTGTTCTAAATGTTTAAAAAAATGACAGTACGACTATAAACGAAGTTATGCCAAAAATAGAAGCATAACGAAAAGAAGGAGACGAACGTAAGTAAAGAAAATCTGACATTTCGTATGCACCGACCTGATAGAAGTCGAAGCGGATTCGATCGAACGTCGTTACGCAATGCGAAATGGGAAAAAATCGACGACAAAATCGGCCTGTTTCTTACGCACGAGCGAACGATGCTTCGAAAAATGAGGTCAGAAGTCCAAAGTTGTCGGACGTTCGGATATTCGAGATTGCCGATGCCATCGAGATCGTGCTTCGACATCGTTTCCTTTCGCTAAGTTTCGAGGTTTCGCGGCTCGTGAGGAAGTTTCTTCGATATTTCTTTCGAACATCGGATCGCTTTCCTCTCGGTCTGCCCGAGACTACGTACATGGAAATACCAATTTTCTTCCGTTTCGTTTGGAAGCATCTAATTGGACGATAATCGATTAACGGAGAACCTTTCGACTTGGAATCGGTTTATCGCGACACGGTCGCGTCACTGATCATCCGACATGACAAAAAATTGATTTTAAACGCTGGCTATAAAGCCACGCGAATGCCTTTCATCGATTCGAAACAATAGCTTCGCGGTGAGGAACGACGGCGTGTTGATCGTCGCTCGATCTATTTGTGCGATCAATCCCCTCGTGAAATTCCTAAAAATCGGGAAAATGGCGAATGAAGATTTCAAGCTTTTCTACATACGCGGCATTAATTGGACTTTTATCGGGAGAAACAAAGAATTACGTTCACCAGAGATTCCATTGACCGCGTTTCAAAGGTCAAAATGCAGCAGCGGGACGGCGCGCGAAAATTATTAAAGCCCTGCATTTAAAAGAGACGAGCTTACGAACGACGACAGAATCGTGCGTGATTCGTTCGAGTGCATTCGTTCCATCGTTCTCCCATCAAACAAGATCATCGACGTTCTTTCGTTCACGATGCGAAGGTTCTTCTCGTTTTCCCCTCGATCGTAACAAATTCGAAACACATAGAAGCAAACGTTCGAATTTCGCTCGACGGCGTCTCCATTATACCAAGCACCTTATTTCATACCTCCGAGACGAAGTAACAGTTTCCACGAGCACCACTCGAGTCTAATGTCGCGATCGCTTGGTTATCGAATCGATTCGGATCTGTCGGAATACGTTGAGTTCGATCGCGTCATTAGCGTTGGATTTATCGCGCGATTTATCATCTTTCGGTGCCACGAGTACGAGCATCTCCTTTGAATGCGCGACACTGCGACGTTCATTTTTTCAAGTGGCTACACCGATGTAACAAACCGTGTAACCTTTGACAGGATCGACCTTATTACCCTCGATCTACGCTCGCAAGAAAATTCGTTGCGCGCTCGTAGCTCGATGTTTATTCATCGACGTGACGAAGTGGTCTTCCTCGTAAACAAAATTCGTTTTATGCAGCGCCGTCGGTTCCCTTCGCGGAAGAGACCCTTACAGGGATAGCATTTCGCTGGTAATTACATTTGATCGCGACGTTACCCCGAACGTTGCATCTATTCTCTCGATACAAAGACGCATCTTCCGTTCTGGAAGATCGTGAGCCGAAGCGAAAGGTCGGAAACAGCGATCGTCAGGATGAGTCGATTCAACCGCTTGGAAAATTTTAAGCGCTTGGTTGAGCGATGTTAGGACAGACCGGCCGTATGATTCGAATACAATGGTCCGCGAAGACAGTTCCTAAAATCGTACGACGATCGCGTTCGATTCTTCAACCATGGAATTTCCCGTGTTTACGTTTCGATTCAACGATTCCTCGAATCTTCCTTCACCCATTCCTCGCCTTGTTAAAAAATATCGCCGGACTTGTTCGTGCTCGGAGCTGGAATCCGTAAAAGCAGTTGCAACAGTTTCCCGCCAAGCTAATAGCGTTCGTGTGTTCCTCTTATCAGGAGGGATGTCGCGAAGTTCCAAGCTTCGAAATTATCAACAATTTCTTAACGACGGTTCGATGAAATCCGAGAGTTCGTACAACTTCGACTATCTCACGTGTTCCATGCTTTATTACGCTGCCGTATCGTACTTTACGGTGGCACCCTCTTTCCGTTGTAAACATCTAAGATGCAAAATCGCAGAAATATTGCAGGATGTCGCGAACGAATTAAACGCTGCCAAGAAATGCGAATATTGGTATCAATAATTTTTGCGAGCTTTTTCGATAAAAATCGATGCAAAGAAACGAATGTCGGTTGGCGAAAGATCCAATGAACAAGCTACAACGAGGAATAATCCGATCGAAATATGGTTCTCGTTGAAATCGACTTGGTAACGATGAGCAAACGTTCGATCGATCCACCTTACTTCGTTCGGTTAGTTCGTGCGGTTCTTCCAGCATCGTCACCAAGTTCATACTCGTGTAAAAAGAATTATGCGAATATCGGTTGAATTCGTATCGTTTCGAAATTCAAAACAAAAAACAAAATGGAACACTTTGGAAAAAATCTTCCTTGTCAGAGCGTGACTCTGGATATGGACAGTACGACTATAAACGAAGTTATGGCAAAAATAAAAGCATAACGAAAAGAAGGAGATAAACGTTGGTAAGTAAAGAAAAGCTGACATTTCGTATGCATCGACCTAATATTTTCGTGCCATTATCGGTCGCGTTATTTCTCGATGAAGTTGGCCTTTCGTGAGGCAGGGTGACAGGGAAGTAAACGGGAGGAAACCGGAACGGCTAGGTAATGTCGTTCCTCCTGGGAAAAAGCTTTACATGGCTGCACTGAGAGGATCGAGCTAAAGCTCACCTTCGTCGTCGTTGTCGTCGTCTAATAGACCGAGCACTTTGGTCGCGCTGTGCGAGAACGATAGGAAATGCTCTTTTACCGTCCTTATTATTCCTCTTTTTGCCCTTGGAACGTTTCAGTTGGTCAATGGAATCTACTTCGGCGGATATTCGAGAGGGGCTCGATAAGGGCGCTGCCAGTTGAAACGTTCCGATTTCGCGACGATGACGGCGGAGTGCTCGTGTTGTCGCGTTAATTAAACGCCACGTAACGTCACGGAAAAATTGGACGAAACTACGGAATTAATTGACCCAAATATTATTGCTTCGGAACGCTTGGTAAGAGAACGATATTCTGTAGGAACTTGGGAAGGAAACGCGCTTGGTAAAAGTTTATTTTACGTAGGAGCCGATTGGTGCAAGCGAAAATGCGATTTCTCTCGAATCGTTATTTGGTCGTTTAACGCTCCTCGTAACGGACAATTATCCGTATCCGTGGAATTTTCTTTGTCTCCGGAACGATGCCATTGAATACGGACATTTTCATTCGAAGTAGGCGAGTACGTAACACGCGTCGTTTTAATTATCAACTCGTTTTTCTTCCATCTTACCCCTTATATATTTTTATCCAATATTATATTAATATATTACTTTTATTTAATTGTCATTAGTGTATAACTTTACATAATTATTATTATATTACGGTTACCGACGAGAAACGTTCGATCGCGCGGTAAACTTAGAAAAGTGTTCTTATTTTCGGTAAATAATCGAAATTCGCGAATCGTGGAAAAATAAGAGGCTGAGAGAGAACGAGACGACGAAGATGGACCGGGAAGGAGAAGATGTCGCGCGATATCGTCCCTCCCTCGCTGATAACCGCGTAACGACCTCGCGCCAAAATAACGAACCCATCTCGAGGAGTAACTCGAAGTGCATCCGATAGTTGGAATCCCGGTACCTATCGACGTGCTTTCGATCCCCGGAGATATTTCACGAGCGAAAAGAAGGTCACTTAAACGCAGCGCTACGAGTTAACGGTCTCCTCGACGTTGCAACCATTCGATGACGGTAATGTCTACGTAAAGATATATCGATTCGCGTGATTCGTGCTACTCGGGAAATGCGACAGGCGATGCAAGTATCGAGGGAAAACGGTAAAACGCGTTGTACGAGGTATTTCGCGTCGCCTAACTTCGACTCTCGCGTCTTCTCGTCCGTTCGTTCTCTCAAAGCGGACAAAGATATTTTTGGTGTTAACGCCTTTTATTTTTTCGATCGATGTTTTCACTGCGCTCTTCGCACACTTTGAAGCAATGCTAAAGAGCTTGACAAGATCGGGAAACGTTAAGTACCGAACAGTCGTCTAGGAGTTAACATTCGAAGTTATTTAATTCTGATGTTTAAAATTCAAGATATTTAAATTTAAGGCGGCTTTAAAGAATATTTGTTCAATTTTGTAATTTAACTGTACTCTCTGCCGTCGATATATATATATATTTTTTTTTATTTTCTTCGATGAAAACGCCCTTGAGAACTCGTCGAAGCAACGATGCGTCTTCGATTTCTATTCTAAGCACATTTCGTTCGTTTGTCGTTGCGAGTCATCGAAAAATGTTTCTTTAGACCTTTCGTTTTCGAATTTTCCCGCTTTTGCTCAAATGTAAGGAAACAAACATAGCAATAGGTCTTATAGATCTATCGATTTATCAAAGAGATAAAACACGGTTTACATAGGACAATTTTCAAGTAATAAAATAAGAAGTTATACAAATCGAGACAAAAAATCGCGAGTCGACACATTGTGATTTTACATCTGGGATCGCTATAATACTCGAGCACTTTCAAAAAAGGCCGCATTTTTCGATAGATTCTAGATTTTTTCAGCAAATTGCATTGCCCCTTGGCTTTATCCTTTGGTCGATTTACGAAGGTTTATAGTAGAAGTTTTCAGCAGAGCAGACCATAGCAGACTCGATTCTCATTGTCGGATAGCCATTGCAATCTAATCTACGACCTCTTGAGGTTCACAATGGTGCAACTAGATACCACATAATTTCATTGTCCGCCGATCCAGGACACTCTTCCGGCCGGTGGAAAATATCCTTTTATATCCGAAGCCTCTCGTTCTCTTCTCTTCTCTTCTCTTTTTCCTTTTTTCGTGAGAAACCGTGCAACGAAGCGAAGGAACCTAAACTCTTCCTTTAAGATGGCGGAGTATCTATCGACAGCCGCAAGACTCGTTCGTACGGCTCTCATTAACGATAAACCGTACTGTACGAGAGTCCATTTTAATGAGAATATTAGAGGAGAAAATATCTTCTTAACTTTGAAACCGATTAACTTTTTGCATCGCTTGCTCGCACTTCGATCGATATAAATCGATTGGCAAATTAGAGCGAGAAAAACGTACATAATGCGATGCAAATAGTAATTTATTTAATAAGTAAAAATTCGTCGAAATGATATCGAATGAATAAACTTTAACCACTGTTCGTTCGATAATAACTTCTGCCTTGAACTGCATTCGAAGGCGATGCGACTTCAAGGACACGTAAACATAGCTCATCCAAACGTAACGTGGATGCACGCAAGCGGGTAAAAGGTTCGAATTTCACTCGATTAACGTAACGGTTTAATACGTACATAGGCCCTGAGGAACAACGCAACGATCGAAATCTGTAAACGAAAGATCGCAAGATGGACGCCTACGAGAAACGGCCTGCTTGTCTCTTCGAAGTAGTACGATCGACGTAAGGGCGGATATTATCGCGATCGAGCGGAACAGGAGCATCTATCGCCGACGGAAGACTTTGCACGCAAAGGTAGGACTCACGTACGTGCAACGTTCAATGTCACGATCTTTGTAATCGTGTCGTATCCAATCGTTATCGGAAACGGTACTTTATCGTTATCGCAACGAAATCTGGGAACAAAGTGGAATTGGCATAGAACGAAATAATTTCATCGATGTTGTCACGCGCTCGTATAAATGCGACGTTATTTAAAAATGCTCGCGATCGAATTCCACGTAAGCGTAATGCAAATCGAGTCCGCATTCGTTCGGAATCGTTAGACGCGATTGTTTGCACACCACCTGCGGTTCACGATTAATCTATCTCCGATTGAGTCGCATGAAAATTTAACCGCCGAATCGACGCAATTCCTTGGAAAATACAAACCGAACTTCATTACACGATCGTATTGCAAACTCGGACTGCGAACGAGTAGGAAACGAATGGAGGAAGAGACGAAAGAAGAATAAAAATTGCGCACGTGGAGTCTTCGATCGTCTCGTTTTATTATTCCGCATTACGTATTATTATTTGCATATATTATTGCAAATATCGTAAAAGACGTCTTTTTATTTATACGTTATACTTAACGTTAGATAAATTACGTATAATTGTCTCGGTAATTATTTCTAAAAAAAAAAACTTTAACGCCTCTTTCCGGTTTTATTTTCGGACGAAATCGTCTCGACATCGAAACGATCGTCTCGTTTTATTATTCCGTATTTCGTACTATTATTTGCATATATTATTGCAAATATCGTAAAAGACGTCCTTTTATTTATACGTTATACTTAACGTTAGATAAATTACGTATAATTGACTCGGTAATTATTTCTAAAAAAAAAACTTTAACGCATCTTTCCGGTCTTATCTTCGGGCGAATCGTTCCCACGACAGGATCCTGCAGATTTTATCGTCGCCAATCGGACGTCGCTCTGTTTCTCGCCGTTCTCCCGCTCGCGGACCTTGAAAATACGAAATCGGGATATGAAGGAACGCGCGTACGCGTCCGTGGCGTCACGCACACCGCCGAATCCAGACGCAACGCTCTGACGGAAAGGTTCGAAGTTCACGTTGCGTCGTAACGGCACGGAAGGTGCTACTCTGCGCGATAGGGCATCCGGCGTGTTCTCTTTCGACGAGAACGAGGCGCAGCGGAGAAAGGGGTCGCGAGCTGAAGAGTGGGCCAAAGGAGGAACCGTCGATTGGGAGAGGACTGGGTTAGGGCGACGTAGGCCAGGATCAAGAGGAGAGAAAGACTCTCGCGGATGCGCCGTTCGTCGGTCGATTCGTTCGTTAGTTCGGCTAACGAGCGAACTGGAACGTTTTAAAACTACCGGAATTCGAAGACGAGATGACGCGGAGCACGTCGAAAGGGAGTCAGCCGGTGGTCGCGGGTTCAACCTCCAAAAAGATATCGATTGGATGCTCTTTCGGGTCCTCGATAGCTCGTCGTTCGACGGACGCGAAAGATAACGAAGGATCTCTATAGATCCACTATTGGCGACTCGTTCGATCGATGCTCGCTCGAGGCCAATGTAGAAACGAAAAGGGTCGAGTTTTTCGACCCGAAGTCGTCTTCGTCTCGACATTCCGCGTTACGAGGAGCTCGCGAGTCTTTCTCGCTTTTCGTACTCGTGTCGCGTATTTTACGAGCAAGGCTGGTGCTTCGACCACGTTCTTCGTTCTTTCAAACGTACTTTAACCCCCTGCGTGGATCTCAGTACGGAAGATTTTACCGCATCGCTAATTTCTTTACAATCTTATGATTAAAATATAAATTGATTAATTTATTTATTATATATTTATTTATAAAGATGCGTATAAATTATTTTCACCAGAGCTGCACGAGGTTAGATTTTCGAGAATTTAAATACCGCGAATAGGGCCAAGGTATTTAAATTTCTGCACCGGTTCGAAGGGTTAGAAAAACGAGGATCACCAGCGTCGTCTTCCAGTTTCTCCTACGTCGATGTTGAGAATACGATTCGCCCTCGTGGCTCTACCTCGCTCGTTCCTCCAGCGACCTGGAAAATCCAGCAAAGTAGAGAAACGAAGGAAACGATAGACGAGCGATATTTCGATCCTGGAAGACGAACTTTCGCGCGAGCTTAGGCTCGCCTAACGGTTCGATCGATCGATTCGCCGGGGTATCGGTATTCGCGGAATTCGTCGCATTGACGGCGCTCTGCGACACGATCGTTCGAACGGCGTGCGACAGCGAATCGATCGGCAGCCGAATTCGATCCACGCTCCATAACTCGCGATAAGGAGCGAATGGAGGGGGCAGACCGAACGGACAAACACGCCGAAAGTAGGCGACTGAAATCGTGTAGGGGTGAAACGGGAGAAGAGACAACGAGAGACGATCGTGGCACCATAATTTTCGATCGACGCTAGTCACGCTAGAAAGACAGTAAAAAAAGAAAAAAGAAAACGATCCAAAGCGGAAAATCTTTAAACGGAGACCTCCGCGGTCGAGCGACTCCTGGAAAAGAGTGAGGAAGAACGATCCTTCCTTTCGGATATCGCACGAAAGAAATTTCGAGGTTACCACGGCGACACCCGGTAGGTGCGCGCTCCTATCGCGCGGACTCAACTCCCCGATATCGAGCGGGAGAGCCAGCGAGGGGTGTGCGCTCGCGCATCCGCCCTTTTCCCTGCCGCCGAGCCGAGCCGAGTCTATGCGGGGCCTCGCTCCTACCTGCCTACGTTGCTCGAGCGTCGCTTGAGCGCGCGCACGTGCGCAGCTTTCCACCGGCGTTTTTCCCCCTCCGTTCTCGTGCGAAGGGCGTCGGAGAACTCCGCCGTCGGGAAAAAGCGAAAGAGAAAGGCCGAGTTGCTGAAAATGAGAGAGAGAGAGAGAGAGAGGCCGAAAGGGAGGAGGATGATCGCAGGATGGCGGTCGAGTCGTCGATGTGGGGAGAAGGTGGAAAAGATATGGTAGGAAGGGTGTGGAGGGGGGCTGGAGGGGTGGGAGAGCGCGAGGAAAGGCGAACGAAAGGGGAAAGAGACGTTGGTGGGTCAAGAAGCGTATCGAAGGAGACGGTGAAGGCGCGTTACGGAGCTGGAAAGGAAAGGAAAGAGGCTAGGAGGGAAATCCAAGAGGGTCGACGTAGAACTCGTACGTGGGAACGTCGTAGAGTCGAATTCGAGTGGAGTCGAGTGGAGACGAGATGGCGATGAGGAAGAGAACGACAGGTCGCAAAGCCGACGAGAGGAAGAGAGACACGGGGACGCGATCGTCGTTGGTGGGGCGCTCCGCTCGTAGGGGGGAGTAGAGAGGATCGCTAGGGGCGAGGAGAAGGGAGCGAAACGGAAGAGAACGGAACAGGGTTGTTCCAGTGTGCAGCGGGCGGGCATCGCGGCGGGGGCGCCGTTCTGCTGCTGCTGCGTTATTCACGGAGGATTATATGCACCATCAACCGCAGCTCAGCTATTACGACGTCGGTGAGGGTGACGGCGACGGCGACGACGACGAAGACGACGACGACGACGACGACGACGACGACGACGACGACGACAAAAACGACGACGACGCCGAAAACGGCGGCGACAACATCACCAACGACGGCGACGAAAACGACGACAAGGACGACGAGGAGGAGAGAAAAGAAAGCAAAGTGGACGTCGAGAACGATATCGAAGACGGAGAAAAAGGGCGACGAAAGAGACGAGACGTTCGCCGAGGAGCACGAGTGTCGTCGAGTCTACGAAAAGGAAGAAGCGAGAGATAGGAGAAAAGTGGAACTCGCGAGAAGTGTTTCCTCGTTAGCGGTTGCGTCGAGGGTGGAGAATAAAATCGCGGTGTGACAACGGCGGTACGCTACACGGATATTTCGTTGTTT
>JAITYT010000622.1:323418-336948 GCA_025433975.1 Liostenogaster flavolineata | reverse complement strand
TTTTTTTTTTTTTTTTTTTTTTATTTGAATTAGCAGCGAAACGCTGTCTGCAGTTAGCGATGCATCGAGTACGGTAAGATCGCGTGGTTATACTCCGTTCGTCCGATGCCACTTTTTAATCATCCGTATGATAAACTCGCGACGCTATCCTACGATTCTTTTCTCTGTGACTTTGCTTCAGGATCGGGACAGTTTCTTTTTCATGAAACGACGAGGCGGGTCGTAATTCCATTATTCACCTGGCTCTCGAGAGCGCAATGTCCAGCTAGGCTCGCTTCCATGGTCATCCTTTTCTTTTATTTTTTTTTCTACTTTTCCACGGTTTCCATATACGTACACAATTTTTTACACGCCTTCCTCTCTATTCCAAAAACAAATCAAAATCTGCGAAAAGATATTATCTCTTCGCGGTTGAAATTAAATTCTTCGTTGGCACTTTTTCTTTGGCTACGTAAAAGACAAACAGTTTCAAAACGATGCTCTTACGATTTACGATATTATACGTGTATTACGACATCACTGTAGTCGATAACTCGAGGATTTTTGTTCGATCGATGATGACGCAATAAAATATAATTAACGAGATCCCGCGTCGGTAGTTCGACGATTGCAATTCCTCAACTTCACTTTCGCCTTCGTAACGTCGCAACCGTGCACCTTACGTAACGTCACGAAGGAAACGCAGAAACTCGTTTCATCGTTGACATTAAAGTAGCGTTTCGTTGCATTTGTTCGTATCGCGCTAACAGCGGATATTCACATTCATCGTTGATCATCGTTTCATCATCTCGAGATTCACCTCTGCAGGGTATATTTCACCGAGCGACAGACAACGAATCGTATACGCGCATACCAATTAAGTTAACTCGTATAAACTTGGAAGTTCGGCTAAGCTGCTTAGTTTCTATGCGTTCGGCTTAATACGTAAACTCGAGGAGCGGCATAAATGCACACGACTCCAGCGAACGTCATACTGACGCCAATGGCGATGATTGCTAATTATTTGTCACTTTAGCGAATGCTCGTCGATTTTTCTTCGTCGTTCGTTCGATCTCACGCTTTATGGCAGCTTTACCACGAAAGTATCGACAGGCGACGCTTATCTTGCTTCTTTCTTCGAAACCACCTGCTTTCTCGTAAACTGAAATTATTTTCTACTTCGTGAAAATGCCATCGTATTTCGTTTAATTGTCAGTACGAATAAACGTGTCGGTACGAATAAAAGATTTCTATGTGAAAAGGGGAATGGAGGAAATCTGGAAAGTCGTACGACGACGTGTCCGGCAAGGAGACGGTATTTCGACGATAGGAAGCTCGTTCGTAACTCTCTTATCTCGCGATAAAATCCGTAGAACAGGACTTATTTTCCAGCGACTCAAAAGATCAAGACGGTGGATTACTGAGACGCGAGAGGCAAGGTCACTCGAGAAGGTCGGTCAAATTTTGGAGAAATAAGAGTGGAGAAAATAAGGAAAGGATGGCGAGAAAGGAGACACGCGTTAGCGGTGCACGTAGGGACAGATGCGAACGCGTTTCGATGACCGCAGAACTCTTGGCAGCATCTCGCGCCACGAAATCCCCCGAAAAAAGGTCGATCCGTTGGCGGAGGCCACGTCTGCACTACTGACACTCGACCCAGTATTCTTTCGAGCCCGGGATAGAACCTTCGCGTGTCTGTCTGCCGTTATAAAATTTTTAAGAATGAGAACAAACACCGCCCGAGGAACAGTCAGCAAGAATCGAAGGACGTGCGACATTTTTCTCTTCTCCCTCGCTCCTCTCTCTTCTTTCCTTCTCTTCTTCTCGATCCTCTCGCTATCATCGGGTCGGTCGCCACCAGTAGCATCACCATTGCTAACCGCGTCGTGTCACGTATAAAAGTGGATGCTAGGACGTGATCTCGAAATGTTGTGTCACGCGATGCGATAACGTCTACTTTAACACTTATTCTTAGCAGTCCCAATGACGTTTCATTTTACTTCTCAAGAACTCGTCTTCGTTTTTAGTTGCGAGTTTTATTTTATATAAACGTCAAAATGCAGAGGATCGATAAGGATAGTTTTTAAAGAATTTTCTTGCGAATTGTATCGACCATAACATTAGAACTTTATTCATATGAATCGTTTATTTTGAAAGTGGTGTAAATCTATTTTTTTTTTTAAATTAAGTAGTTATAAATGAAAAGTTAATTACGAATTATGTGATACCTCATTTTTTTTTTTTTAAATGGACTTACACCACTTTCATATATTGGCATAGTAATTGTGGACGATGAAAGATAAGTTTTTTTCTATCTTTTCGTTATTAATGAAATCCGCCATTACCTAATGTTAAACCTAACACGTTTTGTCCGGAAAGTAAGATGAGACAAACATGTAGATTGTATCTTATTGTAACATCAATTTAAAAGACTATATAGGATACAGGAGTGCAAAGAATTGAAATTTTAATGTCGCGTGTGTCGCCGCGTTTTACTCACATTTTCGTTAACATTTTTATGAGAAAATCGATGAGAAATAAACGGTACGAACGACATTTACCGTCTAAGACATTTAAAGACTTAAACGAGCATCCCAGCTTCGGTCATTCGACGAGAGTCTATTTCCATTTTTCACGTTTTTGATCGTTATTATAAAAAAGAAGGCGTGAAATACGCAAATCTAATTTCATTTTATCTCGAATTTACGACTTGATTTTCTCACATTTAAACCGGGACAGGAATGTTCTCGCTTGAAGAAACTCTGAAGCTTAAGCGGCATGATGTCACAAACGCTGAAATATACTAGCTGTGTAATTCATAACGGTGTCTTATCAATCATCGTTGACGCGAAATTGTTCCTAGCACGAAGATGCTCGAATTATCACTGCCTGTCGTTGTAAAGTACTGCATTATATGAGGGCGAGAAGGATTTCTTCGTCGAAAGAAATGAAATATCACGAAGAAGAACGACCGACGCTCCAAAAACGAATAGCATGAAAATGAAATCGTGCGCTTTCCCGACGCAGAGCTTTAAAGGGTCGCGCCTGAGAAAAAGAAGCGCCTTTTGTGCGCGGCACGCGTGAAAGCGTCTTTGCAGACGTTCGACGCTGCCTTTTATTGTTCGAAGAATGGTGCTACGCGAGCGTGGATCGCCTCGTATCGCGGATAAACGAGGTACATCGAATGGACGAAAAGCGAGTGCGAACGCTGCTCCTTTAATACTCTTGCGTCTCCCGTAGAATCGCGTATCGCTCGCCAGGCAAACGAGATCGGTTTCGGTTTGTCTTTGGAAGAACGTTGAAACTAACCAAGTCAAATAGATCTCTTGCATTAACATTTATGACTGCGAGCTACGACAGCTCTACACTGACAAATACGAGCATGTCGAACTATTTCGAAGTATCCTCTTGATTGGTCTTGCGGAAAAAGGAAACGGAGCAGCGAATTCTGCTCAGTTTAGTTTTCCAACTAAAAGCACCGTTTAGAAGGACGAGCGTTTACCTCGAATTTACTCCTCGATGATCTTTTCTGAAACCTTAAACTCGATACCGGATATTGCGCAGAAACTGACGTAGAATTTTCGATATCGTGACGTCCTTCGAAAATTGCGTTTGCCTACGTACTAAAAAAAGTGGAAAAAAATACTACGATTACTTAAACGGTAATTCGTAAGGTTCTTATCAATCGATCGACGAAATATTTTTCCCGAGATGTAAGTAACAGCGCGAATGAGAGACGAGTGATTTGTTTATTGGAGAAGTACGCGTCGAAAGTGTATTCGACGTATTCGAATGAAAGAGAGATCGTAGGATACGTAGATACGTACGTGTATCGCTGAAAATCGAGAAAAACACTTCCTTGGGTTTTATCGTTTCCCAGAGAAAAAAAATCGTATTCTCGTTCGCTAATTCAATGGTTTACTTTTACGGTTTTATATCCGGTTACGTTGGAAACGTGAAAGGATTCGTTTCTCTTCCTTATTCTCTTATTCTTCAATTTCGAAAATGTATCAATAATGAAAAGTATGATGAGATATAGCAATTTAATGTCGCCTTTCTCGCAATCAGTATTTTCCATTTTAAAAGTTTCCGTCAAAGTGAAGTCGACGAAAGCTGCTTGAAGATTCGCATTTGGAAAATGAGACAGACAAAAACAAAGAAACAAACGGCGGAAAAAACTTGTAAGCGAGCAGACGCGGACGCAAACGCGAAGAGAAGCGATATTTTTGCGATGCCATTGCGCATTGCTTCCTTATAATAAAATGGATGAAGTTTCATCGTAGTTTATTTATTTTTATAAGGAATTATGCAAATGAATCACAAAAGCGTACTGCTGTGAGGGAAAGAGAGCCATATTAGTAAACGAATAGATCGATGGATCCATTTTAATCCCATAATACAGGCCGAGATACTCGAGAAGTATAAACGTAATCCCTCGAGGGATGCTTGTATTTCATTGAGAGTATTGCCTTACTAATAATACCTGGATATTTTCCAATGCAGATGAAGAACATAACGCGCAAGGATATTTCATTGTTGTCTTTAAGGCGAATAATTCATTGGAATAATACGAGCACGTATTTCGTCCGATTAAACGATTACTATCGCTAATTTACGTCGTACATCGTCAATTTCATCGTTATGAAAGAATCCTCGAACTTCCTTTCGAAATAAATCGTCCCTCGTCATGGCGGCATTTCCTGGGAAGGATAATGCGAATTTAACGATCGTCCTATCATTGACGTCGAGACTAACAAGATACGCGTAATAAAACTTCGAAGGATACCGGGTAGAAAAATGAACAATGACGTAACGCCGAGCTTGTCCTTCTCGACGATTCAAATGAAAAAGTAAAAATACAAACGAGTTTGCGTTCTATCGATTGCTTTTCCATTTGAGCAAACACAGCAAACGCAATAAGTTTGAACTTATTCGACATTTCTCTGACGTCATTCTTCGTACGCATAGAAGTCGCTGTGTCGTAACTTTTCCTTGAAAACTTACGTAAACGGTCGATCGTGGCATCGCTATTGGATTCTTCCTGGAAAAATTGACAAACAAAGAACAAGGTTTCAAAATAGAAATTTATCGAAGGATATTTCTATGACGCCGTTAAAAAATACGTGCTGCGCTGGATAATTGAATAAACGCATCGCGAACGAAAAATCATTGAATAGGGCAGCGACTGTCGACCGATTAAGGACAAAAGGATCGTTCGTCTTTCCCCGATCGTACTGCAAAGAGCCATTGAAAATAATCGTGCGAGTGCGTCTCTATTTAATTTCTCGTTGTTAAAATATCGCGGATCGTTAAACGACAGCTACTCGATAACTTGGGGATTTTTTTTTCTTTTTTTTTCATAATTGCGCGATTACGACACGCACCTCATCACAGTGTAAATTATTCTCTTTCTCATTAGCGTTACGTCGACAAAGTTGATGGCGCGTTCATGTCTCAACGCGGTTCCTGTCACAACCGGCTTAGCAAGTAATACGTGAGATCTCTGCACGGTTCTCACATTATTCCTGTACGTTAGTAATTTATACGCGTCTACGAGTCGCACGAAAATGTTGCGATTGCGTGCTTACTGATTAATGCGTACAGCGGCGATTATCATTGTTACACGAGTGCAAAGCGAAGTGAAATTCCAACTGATTTGGTCAGACGTGTTCAGATTAGTAGAGCGTTTATTTGCCGAAGAAATTAGTTTCATCGTTCGAAAAAAATCCATGCGATTAATCTTTCGAGCGAGCCACTTCTCTTTAATGCAACATAGTTGTACTATATAGTTACAACGTACGAGGGAGTTTACATAGTCGCGCGAATGTATTCTAACTCGAATCGAGAATTTTTCTTCCTAATTAATTTTTCGCAATGGCGCACCGATAATTCGTGAACCAAGGCATAAATTCATGACGAAATGCACGAAAGGTTTGACGACGTTATTTCGCACGATAAAAAGATATAAAAGAAATATATAAATTCAATTTCTCTGTTATCCGGATGCTTATGGACAGGAGATATCTCTCGATATTGAATGTGTAAATCTGGGGATGTCGTAGGGGGATCTCCGTTAATTAGAAAGTTCGTTACCCCAGCGACCTGACAACGGCAGATACGTGTATCTTTGTTCTCGCAGTCTGTTCAAGCTGGTACTAGCTACTACAGACGCTTCCGCTTTGTGTATCATGGCTCATAGCATCGGCAGACATCCATTATCAATTCTGTAATACCCGAATTATCCTCGTTTCCATCACCTTTCGTGTTGTATGTTCTTCTCTATCGCGCTCGTACACTCGCGCAGTTGCCCATCGTTCGAGATAATTTCTCGTTTTAGCATAGACTTTAACTGAGATCGCGGTAGAAAATTTCAATCGAGATCTAACGATATTCAGCCACGTGAGAATGTAACTGAGATTATGAGCTGCAAGGATGCTAAAATCGATACAAATAGTTTAACTCGATAAATTTGAGAAATTCCATACGAAATGCGTACGAGTTGTCGTCGTGACGCGTCATTTGTTACGCGGATACAGCATAACCGTTCGACTGATCAATGGGAGGATAATTAATCGATTATTGAAATAAATCTTCATTGAAAGATAATAATTCATTTCCTCCTATTACGTTGGCACTAATTCGTCATTCGTTCCGTTCGTCGTGCCGTCCGACCGATTCTTCATTATCTCTTCGATTAATTGTTTCTCTCGATCAGCTATCTTTCGGCCTATTATTATCCGATTAATTGTATGCGTAAGTTTCTGTCTATGTATATTTTCGATCTAGCGCGCGTGCTTATTGTGAGGTCTCCCTGATTACAACACAATATTTAAATAATGCCGAAACGACGTACGTAATGTAACATTTAGCTCCGTAATATCTTTGAACCTTTTTAAATAATTTAATGATCAACGTCAATGCGACATTGACGTCATAGTTCAAAAAATTTACTGCACCGTATACGCATTTATATGCATCGTATTTAAATGCCATGTAAATCAATGATCGACACTTTGAGAGCTTCCCTTGTAAATGTAAAAGATATTCCAATTTCTTTACTGTCTTTTAGTACTTCACTTTTTCTCCGTATTGTCGTCATTTCTTTATTGTAGGGCAAACGTGGATCTGTTCTGCTGGTTCGTTTTTATTAACATAGTTTTCGATTAATAATTTGCATTCCGAGTCATCACTTTTCTTCCACGTGTCCATATTTGTACGCAATCAGTCTTTGGCATCCTGTAAAAGAAAGGTTAGGTTTATTAATTACTGTGCCGAACATGACTGGGACAGCAGGTTGATTAAACACATTAATTACGCCACCTTGGGGATTCTAAAACCGCGTTTGCCAACGTCTGGTAATTCGTGAAATTTCGCGGCGCAGCGATAAAGGAGCACCGCTTGGTCTTGTTGCCATGACTCGACCTTAAAGAGACGAAGAAATTTCTATGGGAGTTAGTTTCTGCCGCTTTTATGGCCATCCTATCGTGCCATTCCGACTGGATCAAGAGCCGCTTGATACCCAGCCTTGAAAAATAAATTCAGTCTCGGAGAAACAGAAAAAGAATCACGAGCGAACGCTCTTTTATGTTTCACTTTATTTAGCTCCAGTAAATTCCTTCGCCGTTGCTCGGGAAATATCGACGAAATCTGTTAAACGAACGACGGACTTTTCCCAATATCCGAACGAGACTAATGCTTCTGATTCGATCTTTCGAACGCTTTAATGTTTCGCAGGCGAGCTACACGTCTGTCTTTACAAACGCGCGAACGTTTCCATACCCAGGTGGACGATTACTTCCCATGTCGAGCAAAGCTACGGAAATCGATATCTTATAGATGCGTACTCGTGCATCATGAGAAGCATCGAGGCGAGACAAGTTCTCCCTCGCTTAACCTGTAAAGTTCGAGGTTGCTCGTTTAAACTGAAAATATGCTCCCTTGTCCCTCTCGTAACTTACACAATTAGTCATTGTTTTTGCGCTATGTTACGTTTACTCGTACAAAGGGTACAGCGAAGTGTCGAATGAATTGGATTTATCCTAGATATTCACGTTCGGTGTTAAAATCACGTAAGGTGTTAAAATAAATTTTAAATTAGCACGTCCGATGTCGTTATGTTAATCAGAAAAAAAGTTACTCTCTTTAGGCAGATTTTATTCGACACTACGTTATCCGTTACATTCATCGGCAGTTTTCGTGTCTTTTAATTCTAAGTGTAATCGTTCTCAGATCTTAGCAAGGGACTCGAGATACGTATTTGGACAGTTCGTGCTCATTTGTCTTACGAAATCCTTCTCCTCGAGTAAAACGATGTCACGAGTTAACAGCTCCCTTCCCTTTTTCATGAATTCAGCGTAAATCCGGATAAAGGTGAACGAAACTTTCTTCCGACAGGATTCATTGTTAATTGCTATCTGGCTCGAAAAGGATATTAAAATGGCAACGGATCCTTCAGATATTTTCCAACAAACGGTTCGAGTAGAGTTAACGTTTTCACGATGTCGCATTTATTTACGAAAAATTCAAGGAATTCGAAAAAACATTGTCGTTCCAGTGTCTTCTTACAGGCTGGACTGCGACGCTTCGTAAATCCTTTCCCAGAGGATCTCGGTTTTGCTACGCTGACGGCGGATTATCAAAACCGCGAATGGTACTCTCTTGGGCTAGTGCGCCATTTACTTCAACGCGCAATTTAGTCCTAGGCGCGGGGCATTTGTGCAAAATGTGTCGTTACAGCTGACACTTTACCGACCGCCGGCTTAGTTGATGGCTCGATTTCTAGAGGCAACAGTAATCGCCACTAGTCCGCTTCATAATTGGATCGAGCTATTCCAATTGTTCAATTGTATATTTTCTTTTGGTCGTGGTTCCATTTGAAACTCTTTTAATTTTCTTATGTCCCGTTTCTGAGTAAAATCTTTCGCATAACATCGGAAACGAATAAGCATCGATATTCTAAATTGACCGAAGGAGATATACTATTGTTTGGCAAATGTCACCATTTGTGTTATCGTCTGGTATTCGTTCGCTTAGCGTTGTTCGATTTTCCATTTTAAAACTACACACGCGATAAGCGTTTACGGTTGCCGGTCGCTCGTTGTGACATCATCGCTCTAATCGGGCCACTGGGTAACGAGAGATTCGACGTGGCATTGTACAAGACGCGATCAATCACTCTCGGTTCGTTGGTTTCTAGAATGCAGCCCACGTGAGATACCTCGGTACCTCTAGGGAGATTCTACCAGGCCACTCGTAATATCTTGAATTGGACTTGGTATCTTGAGCAGGTGCATTTAGCGAGTATCCTAACGTCGAAATAGGAAGGTATCGAAGTAACATCTTGAAGCGTAATAATTTCGACTGTTTCCTCGACGACGATATTACCCGTTAAATTTGCGGAGAGGAATACCGACGATTTAGGATTATCCGTAATCTCGGTTATCCTCCCGTTCTCCTTCGACGACCATCGACATTCGATTATTCCTCGTCTAACGATAAATCGTAGGTAGGAACGTGCTCGCATGAATAGAGTTCGATTTATTATACACTTACGTAAGGAGTTTTCAGTAAGCTGCTGAATAGGCAAGATCGGATCGATCGGATCTCTCCAGATATGTAAACATAGACAGATTTCATCTGTTCAATTCAAATATAAGTAAGCACAGGGAACCATTGGGGTTGATTCTGAAATACCGCCAATACTAGTAAAAATCTCAAAACCGAGAAATACAATTGTTACTTCTAACATAATTTGCTAAATATTGCAAACGACATAGAAATGGTATCGAGTGACTTAAATATTTCAATAAAAATCTCCACGGCTAAAAAAATAAAAAAACTTTTAGACGCAGAAGGTACGGACACCATGATGGATCCTTACATACGTACACTTACCAGCAGAAATATAAGAAACACATACAGTACTCATACAGTACCTTCTTAGAATTTGATAACATTTCAATCGTTTCTTTGCTAATAGATCCGAAATAAAAAACCTCCTCCTGTCTCATACAATATAATAATGAACTATACCAATCATGAACAGAATTATCAATTGGAATTATAAAAACATAGTAAACCTTCTGAAAAGTAAAGATGCAAACCCTCGTACTTATCAAGCTTAAACCAATCGAAGTTACAATATATATTTATGTTTTTATCTCGTTAAAAGTTATACAAAATATTAATTTGCCATTCCTATAGTCGCTATTATAATTTATAATTCCGACAATTAAGAAACATCTGCTTTTGAATTGTTTTTGTTTGGAATGACGTATACTTGTTCCATTTTATTATGCATTGTTGTATGCGTTATTGGATCCAATTAATTTTCATTTTGTAAGAAAATAATTATATTGTAATTATACACGCTGCTCAAATTGAAAGGATTGTACAATATTTACGCATGTTCCCATGGAAAGATCGAACGTTATTGACAATTTCGATCATCAGAATATTTTTCATTTGCTTGTCATTGTTTTGTCATCATTCAGTACCCAATAGATTTCCTCGATGCTGCTTCGAAGAATACGTTGAAAAGAACTGCCCTTGTATCCGACGCGGAACCTATAAAGGGTTCCACTATCCTTGCCACGTTTTCGAATTACCGTCATTTTAAGTTTATTTCAAATTATATAATATCACATCGGCTGATAAGTTCCCGGTTTAAAAATAATGCCCGATAATGCAAAATAAAGTCAATACGGTCCCTTGATATCTTTGGAATGTAGGCTATCTCTTGCATCTTCGCTTTACGATTTGCCAAAACAGTTTTGTGGACTTTTTTGATGTTTTCGGATGTAACCACCTCTTTTGGGCGATCAGAACGTGCCGTATCATCGGTGTTTGTACGACCACATTTAAATTCAGCAGACCAGTCATTAATGGCCGATTTTGCTGGTGCAGAGTTCGGATAACACTTATCAAGCCAAGCTTTCGTTTCAACGAGGTTTTTCCCATCAAAAAGTAATGTTTTATCAACAAACGAAATTCTTTTGTTTCACTAAACCACTGTAACTTTCGAACCAAACGTCAGATCGTCATGAAATTTGTACAGATATCGTTTGAAGGCTAGTACTTTCTAAAAAAGATATTAATTTTATATTCGTGACGCCATCTGTATGTCAGACCGGAAACTTATCAGCCGATGTGTCTTCTTTCACAAATTATTATTCATAAATTCGTAATGGTGACGTTTCTCCGGTGTACTCGCTTTCCCCCCTTTCCCCGGACACAGTCAACCAATAAATTAAAGAAGGAAACACATCAGAGGGATATGAGCGTGCGTGTGTGTTTGTTTCAGCAGCATCCGAACGCGACCAACAGTAGCGAGACGAGCGTGGGTGGCGTGTCGGGTGCATGCGGGAGCAGCGGTATACCGGGTGTCGGTGAGGCCGGATGCAGCAGCAGGGTCGGCAGCAGCAGCGGCGGTGCCGCCGGTGGAGCGGCTGGTTCCGGTCAGGGCTGCGATCAAGGAGGACACGGGGCATCATCCTCGCGGACGAGCAGGGAGAGCCACGCCAAGTTCAGGCACGGTCTGCTACAGCTAATGATCCACACGATCGATCCGCTCCACGACGGTCAGTCCCGCGCCGGTATACCAACTCCACACTCTATCACTCTCGCTTGCAGCTTACAATTAGCTTAGCCTTTAAGCACGCTCTTAGAAATTGTACTCTTCTTCGGCTTGCCTCCCACCACACGGCGATCTCTTTCTTGTCATTGCGTCGCGGTTACGCGCTCCTCGTTCGCGCGGTGCGCAAATTGACCTCGACCTCGCCGAAAGGAACGGTACGTATCGTAATTTAGTTTTAAGCGCGACTCGTTTCTAGAAACATCGTAGATACCAGTTGGATAAGCAGTTCGGTAGGTGGACTGACAGATAGATCGGTAGATGGGTAGATATGGCACGTAGTCGAACCAATAGATGATTACGGTGGATGAATTGTTTGAAACCGGCTATTTTGGAGTGGGTAAAGAGATGCGACCAGGTGCTGGGATGAACCTGCCGACCCAATCTCTCAAGGCCTTTGACGAAGGCACGCCCACGTCTTTTCGTGTTTGAAAAATGAGCCAGATTTCGAGAATTGACGATGCCAATGACGGAAAAATATCGCACTCGTATCCGCGTTCGAGATTGACTTTCCTTAACGCGCATACTAACAGTAGTTTATAAATATCGAACGGATGCATTACGAACTTCCTTGGAAAAGATCGTGCGGAAGTAGGCACCGGGAATCGAACGATTCACGTATTCACATCAATTGAAAATACATCGCGTTGTTCACAAATCCATGAGACGCCTATCAAGGATCGGATAATTGAAACACACGGGCGTTGTTTCAGACAGAAATATACGGAGAAAAATCTTTTCATAGCGTCCTTAGTGTCGCATTTTCTCTTCGTCTTGGCCTTCCGCTTTCGTTTTCGAATCCATCGGAAAATCAAGTAGAAAATAAGTAGAATATTGCTTTCCATAAAGGAATAAACATTGTAGGAGAAAGATTCTATTCGAGAGAGGCATTGTTCTTTGTGTATCGCGGTACATAAATGGAATGCTTTTGGAACGAGGAAGTATCTTTTGTGTAGATGTGAGCACAGACACAGACGCGCAGAGATATATACACGTTGTTTCAGAAGGACGTAGCATATTTCCCTGTAAAAATAGCACCGCATACATCTACCTACGTATCAAGAAAAAATGAGAGCAATGTTTTAAGTCGTCGTCATTGGAAGGAGAGACAAAGGTATTAGAAACGTCCTTGCCATCCTCTCTCGCTCCTCGTATCCTCTTCTTGCCATTTCATTCAACCGCAGTTAGGCGAATTGAAACTGTCCTCGATTTTCCTCGAAGAATCCTTACTAATTGTTTCGTTTGATGTATACGTTACTTAGTCCGCGTTCGCCACCCTCCGTCTCGCACCCCATTTTCGAACGTAACGCCTAGTTTTTCATTTTCGACCGCGATATCTACGAAAATATCCCGCTGGAGTCTCTTACTACGGCGAAATCGATATCGTCTTAATCTCGCTTATTTTTTATACGATTATTGCATCTTGGATAAATATCATAGTTAGTTACGTATGATCGTGTATAAGTACTAATGAAAGAAGATCGGGAGGCATCAATTATTGGCTTTGATGAAATTAAAGTATGATATGGTTCTTATGAAAATATTTCATAGGAATATTTTTTTAAATATATCATATTTAAATTTCGTTGAAATTGGTGACCGACACTTCGAGATTTTCCCTTGCAAGTAGTACGAGTTCACGTTAAATCCGTCGTGGAGAAAAGCGATCAGTTCGTGTTATGTACTGTCACGGTTGAAGGTAGAGATAAAAAGAAGAAAATAGAAAAATACAGATCAACAAAATTCATCGCCCATTTCAAAGAATTTTATAGGGATGGCGAAGTCGGATTACACGTTTATAGTATCGATTTTACTGTCACGATCGAAGCAATAGTGGAACGATTTAAGAAGAGAATTCGTCGTAACTTGCGATTTGTGTTGCAGCAGCTGTTTGACGATAACCAACGTAGAACGCGAAC
>JAITYT010000622.1:290627-305558 GCA_025433975.1 Liostenogaster flavolineata | reverse complement strand
TTTTTTTTTTTTTGAAGAAAAACATGATATGTCTAGGAGAATCGTAAATGTTAAGTCTACCAGAAAAGAATAGAAATTTGTTCGATTTTAAAAATTTTAATATAAATTATTTATGATAAATTATTGAACTTGATTTGCCGCTGGTAGCGATTCTCATTTCTTGGCGAGAAGTATTCGCATAATACAGCTGAGACGTTTATAGCTGAGACTTTGATTCGGAGGCTACGTCATACGGTGAATTCACCGGTCTATTTCATTCATTCCCTACACGATCTTCCGTCTATCTTCGTCACTGTCCGCGGTCAATAGCAACGATGCGCTCGATGGTAACGGATAGAACGAAAGCGTAAACCTCTTGACTCACCTTTTTGCGGCGATCGGACGGTAGTAATTCTGGAACAGAGTACACAGGATTAAAGTAGCGATCTGGGACACGTTGCGCCTTTCATTGGACACAGCGCGATACGATTCGCACTACGCGAAGAGGTATATCGTGCAAAAAGGCGTGTCATCAGCGCAAAACGCTCCTTTCAAACTAAAGAAGTAATTTACGAGCGCCATCTTGGCGACGCACTAATTCATCACCACTGTTGATTTCTTCGACCCGTTCGTAATCGCTGCGAAGCATTTTTTCGCACGATTTTTTACGATTTTAATTATTCGATATTCGTCACTACGGACACTTTTTTGTCGAAGAAGTACGTTATATCAAACGCCTCCTTTTTTCTCTAAACGATGACACGCGATCGAACCTTTCGGAATTTCTAATCTATCGACGAAAAAATAAAAATCAAATGGAAAAATATTTTTGTTTTATACAATCGAAATTTTAATAAAAAATAAAATCATTCGATACTGTCCACAAAACTCTGGACAAAATAATAGAGTGCGAATTGGCCGTGCATCCTTCCGCTGCGCGTGTTTAACTTTATACTGATTGTTCAAGTACAAATATAAATACCATTATACAGATTATAGTTGTATCTATAGACCCGTAACTAAGGGAATACACGAAGAAGATAAAAAACGGTTGAAATAAGGCTGGAAGTTCTCTTGGTGCTGCGACATCGACTTGCGCCGGAGGAAAACCGACCAAGTGGAGCTTGCGCAGTTTCCGTGTACCGCTGCGACCGTTCTTCTCCGCAGAAAACGTTCGGTACGACGAGGCAGACGCTTAACCTTTGATTAATCGCGAGACTTAGTCGGCAATACGATTCTTATCGTTAGTTAATCGAATTGTAGTTGCAACGTACCACCGTTTTTTTCATTCATAAATATCGTTGACAATATTGAGTGGACACACACGAGTCACGATAACGTTTAATTCTATTCTGATTAAATATAATGGCGTATCCGTTAGTATAGATCTGAGTAAAAATTGGGGCAATAGAGGGGGTTAATAAACATTCGTTGTATCGTATACAATGATGCGTTATTCATATTCCTTGAATCTGTTATGATTGAGAAAGATTGCGATTTGAGGGAGAGAAAGAGAGTTCAAAGATATTTTTCAAAGGCTTCTTCTCGATTTCATTGCATCGTTGTTATCGGTTTTTAAATTTATTCCGCGTTCGTGAAAATATTGAAAAAAAATATCAGTTATAGAAATCGATATCGAAATTCAGAGATAATAATTTAAAATAAGTATCACTCACGTAAACTGGGTAATAATTGTATTATTCATATTTATTGATTATTTACTAGATATATTTACCAATATGCAATAAAGTTGACGCTCCTGTTGAGAAAACATCTATCGTTTTTCAGATCACGATCGCGAGTCTTCGGATGAAAATAAATGAATATCAAATTGTGCAACGTATGCGTATATATACGTTCTTATTGTTCCGTGTGTGTAGACCCGACTTTTTCGTTCTTAGAAACACTGAAAAGTAGTCAATTAATTACAAGAAAATGTACGTCACTTTGGAAAGTTCAGTCGTTTGGCTTCTCCTAAGATGACACGAGAAAAAATCGACGACGATCTCTATCCTCGTTTGCCATTGGCAAATAAAAAAATGCGCTCCCTTAATGGCGTCGTTACGAAACGGCCTTGATGGAAACATTAACGCGTTTATGATAAGCGTCGTAAACGTGGCCCCTCTCGCACCCTCTTTGGCGTTAAGGCGTTATCGCCTAGGATCTACGGGAGAAGCCGATAAATATTGCGTCCACGATGTTTAACCCCGTGTCGTATGCGAGAGGACAGCCATCGTCGTTTAACCTTATTGAACGATCGTTAGCGGAGGCTCTATCGTTCGACTGTATATCGTGTCACGCGTAAACGTTACGACCAAATTCATGCCACGAAGCAAGCCGATGATCGACAAGCTGTAACATCCTCTCGTCTTCGCGCACTCGCAAGGAATTCTGAAGAAACGGTCTTCGTCGCGAACGATTCCAAGCGAAGTAAAATACCACCTATAATCGACGGTACGTCCAACGGATTAGTCGCTTTTAATCATCCCAAATTACCTTCTCAACAAAATTATTTTCTCCCTTATTGATCGAACTGTTGACTATAAAAGCGGTACTATAAGTCCGCTTTTGGATAATATTGAAAAAGGAACAAACACCTTGCATAATCAAGCGCGGTCCTTTCGTTTACAGTTTATATTTTAAAATTACAGTAATGACGCAGTTATTTATTTAATTACTAATCGATGCGGTATTCGCACGAAGACAATCTTCTGTACTGTTCTTAACGCGGCCATTCGCAGACGAAGACAGAAAAAAAAGAAGAAAGCGGAAGAAAAGGGAACAGGCACGAATGACCATGCGTTTCTGGCTGCGAAATCACGTAATCGTCCACGTCTCCGTGTCTTTAGCTCTATGTCACGATAAATCAATCTTATTGGAAGCATAAATGTCTCTTTCGAGTTTAATACCGAAATACGAGATTTTTCCGTAAGCCCTAAAGACTAAGAAAAATTACGACTGTCATTTCTTTCCGATCGTGCGTAAGGTTTGCGTGTCAAACGTAGAATAGAATACCGAATCCGTGCGATGAACGCGTAATAGAGGTTCGATAGTTTCGTGTCTCGTCGTCCCTAACCGCGTGAAGCTTACTCGACAAGGTCAACCACTTGGTACCACGAAACGCGTTACATCGGTGTTTAATACGGATGAACGAAATTTACGTAATCACAGGAACTTGCGTTTACTCTCTTTCTCTTTCCCTCTATCTATCCAAGCTCCTTTAACGTTGTTGCCATCGTGACTGCAATACTCTCCAGCGAAACTTTCGTCATTCGCTAAGCTAGCAGCCGACGGAAGTTTAACAGCTCGAGACTCGGCAGCTTTTCCTCTTTCTTTCGTCCTCTTCTCCACCTTCGCTACGGCGCTCCTCTCCGATCTTCTCTTCTCTTTCTCTCTGTGTCCTTTCCTCTTTAATCGACTTGCTCTCGCATAGAAACACGACGTAGCACACGCATACACTCGCAAATCCCACACGTACTCGCTATCTTCTTCCTCGTCCTTCTCTGCTGCCTCTTTTACTCCTACATTTCTCCGCCTTACTTCGGGCAGCTTAGAGGTCGATACTTTCATCGTACTCTGCCTTCTTGCCCTCGGCTCTTTGTCTTTCTTTTCTCCGCCTCTTCGTACCTTCGGGGATGAAGGCCACTCACGCTGGCTTTTCTGTTTGACCTACTACTACCATTACCACCACCGCCACTACTGCCATTACTACCACTCATCGCTATTACTACTATCACCACTCCAGCCACCATCTCCAGCGGCACGATCATCGAATAGCGGCACCTCGCATATTCCATTGGTCGAAACTGGTGCAAGTCACGGTAACCGTCGAATTAAGAGTCTCTTTGGACGTTTCGAAGACGCAGCCTGTCCCTCGCCTCCCAAACCGCGCCAGTCGCGCGAGATTCATTAATGAGCCCGATCTTCCGACGCGTCGATATCGATTCGGCACGGGGAAGAAGCTCTGCTGAAACGCGTCGTATGTGCCCATTAATCGTTCGCAATCGTGCTAAGGCAAAATATCGGAACGCGGCTTTTCGATTTTGCGCGAGAAGACGCCTTTGCGGTAGAAAGTTGATAGGTGAAGATAGTTGAAAGGTTCCGGGATCGCCTTGCGTATCGACGAGTAGAAGAGCGTTTTTGCAAGAGGTAAAAGAAAACCGGAGGCACGAACGTCACGTGAAAACGCGTGGTAACGTCGGCGGCGGCGGCGACGGCTGCGGTGGTGGCGGCGTATCGATTGACCTTTTCCACTGGCGAAGTACGCGCGTGCGGCCGTTTTTTCTCGAAATGCGTGTCCTTGAGGAGTATCCAATCGATTTAACCCTTCGTTACAAAATTGTCGTAACAATTATAATCTCGAAATACAAAATTCTTAGAAATCGACTTCCGCCATGCGTCAATACTCTTTTCCGTCCTACTCCATCACGGAGATTTTAGAAAGTCGTCTAATATCTAAATGAATTCCGATCGTAAAGAAAATCCATAATCATAATCGACCTTGAATAAAATAAGGGTTCGAATATCACGGGTTCTAATGTGAACAAATATTTCACATCTACGTACAAAATCTTTACGATTTCTTTGGATACCTTATTTTGGATTTGTATTCATTGATCTCGAAAAGAGTTTTTAACGAGTCGTGAGAATACGATGGTATATCGCGTAATAAAGTAATTTTTTATTCAGGATAATTGTTTGTTTAGAGGAAAATATTCGTGCGCGTGTATTCTGTGTGTTCTAATAGTGTTGAAAAAGAGAGCGTTGAGTTGCTTTTCTATTTCGTATAACTACTAATCTTATAATTCTACAAGGAGAGCCGTTGACACAGTAGAGCAAATATGCTTCTGTATGCAGACCAGTAGGAAAACAAAGCAATGTCCACTTTACCTATTTTATAATATGTATGTAAATTCGGCAGTTACGAATGCATACGTTATTTACATTTACAACGATATTTGGAATAAGAGAAAACAGTAACGCAATACGGATTTCACCTTGAAAATGGCTGAAGTCCTCAGGAACGTACATTTCTTTGAAAGATTCAACACAGATTCATCAAGGAGTTAGAAAATATCGAGTTTTAGTTTTCTTGATCGCACTAATGGTCATACGTTAGTGCATGATATCGCGACACTTATGTTGGCCCAAAAGCGACGTTACTATCGTACGATGTTAAACGCCTCGATCACTGGTCTCCAACGATCGTTGCGCGTTAAAATTGCGATCGTCCGGGAAAACGGTCTTTTGCTTCGCTTTATTCGCCGGAACGTAGAGAGATTGATTTCGCGTGTTTTACTTATTCAACGCGTTGCGTGCATTAAAGATTCACCAACTCTTCTACAAAGCGAAGGCTAGTAGAAGCGAAACGAGTAACGTGCATGACGGTGCTGCCTTGCTTCGATAGGATTACGTTTTCAAGTGACGCGATGACATTTTACAAGGTGATAAAAAGGCCAAGTTGAGAACGGTTTAATAACAGGCGTCGCTGGATGCGTTGGAATGATAAATTTAAAGCGACGTCCTTACGATCTCGCTTCCTTCCTCTCTTTCTCTTCTTCTTTAGACTCTTCCTGTATTTCATGCTTCCTCTTTTGCTCAACTTCTCGGTTACAATTAGGATATTTCCCACGGCTGAATTTGAAATAAGTGTTTGTACGAAGACGCAGCAGCAACGAGGGCACGAGCGAGCGAGCGAGCGAGAGGGATTTCAGATATGGCGACCAATTTCGTAGTCTTCTAACAAAAGCAAGAGTCGAGGCGACGTTGGTACTTCTTCTCGTTACCCAGCCAATTACCATTATTTGTCTTTAGTGTGATTACCGCTCTCTCTCTCTCTCTCTCTCTCTAAGCTCGCTTTTCTCTTACCTTATTTCCGTCTCGTTCTGCGGCGCCGTGTCAGAATTCGTCATCGGGATCTCCCACTGTCGCGAATCTTGACGTATCCATCGAATTTTGCTCATTTCTCGTCGTCTTCGCGTCTCTCTTGAATCTTCCACCATCGTTGCGCGACACGTGTCAAAAGCGAGATTCTTTTGCGAGTGATTCTCCACCTGTAAGACTGATCTTACTTCGAGAGTCTTCCGCAGATTTTAGCGTATCTCACGCTCTAATTATTAATTCCTCGCTTAAACATTCTCTTTGACTTTTATGACCAACTCGGTGACGAGAACTAAATCAGTTTCGGAGACCCCTGGATCGCTACGAGTGCCATTCACCATGGATAATTACCTGAGCTCTTTTCTTTTGGACGCGCGTTTCATTAGAGGTCCTTTGAAATTATTTTAAAGAATCCGTTAGGCATTTGCGACCAGACTATGGCTCGTTTGACCGATGAAAAAGAAGTTCGCTCCAATCGTTCGTACAGATGCGGTTCTAGCGTACTGCGTTGTAATATAATCGATACAAATTTAACGTTTCGTCGTGTATTTTAATTTAGACTCGATCTTCCATCCGTGTTGACTTCGGATTGTTGCAAAGGTGCAGCTTAGCGCACGTTGCATTTACCATCGTAACTCGGAATTCGATGTAACGTACGACCAATATCAATCCATACAACTGTATTTATTAATACGTAACGCAGATAGTTACGATAAAACCTCGATCGTCGAGACACCCATTCAAACGAAACATCGAAAGGTTAAATATTTCGCTAAATAAGCGATTTAATTTTTAAGTTTTATTTTTATTTAAATTTATTTTAAAATTTAAGTTTTAAGTTTAAAACGGTTTTGATCGCAGTTTTCTTGTTTCTGCTACTGCAACGTGCCACTTATGTAAGTGAACTTTATATAAGCCTACCTGATTTTACGGTCCCACTATATCTTCTCGTTTCAAATAAGAAAACAAATTGCTGCTTTACGCTGCAATTACGTATCGCATCGATCTCGGCAGTTACAAGCTCCTCCCGAACTTGAACCCTTTTGCTATTATAGGCGTGTCTATATGCGCTCGTATCACGAAAGCCTCTTGATGTACTACGAACGTATATATACGTTCAATATGTGGACTTTGTGCAACGACGTGGAACGTATTCGTTCGAAACGTATAAAACGCAAGTGTTAGCACTTTGAGTGGAAACGACGAGCGTTAGGTCTCTGTGTCAAACAGCATTAACGAATCACGTCCGCCTCATATTTTATAATCCGTTTTTTACTGTCATATCAATACTGAATATTTCTTGACTTGAAAAGCACATCAAAATGGGAGCCTTTATCTGTTGGTGTGCGAGTCACTTATTTATCATCAGATTTTTGTTATAACGTCTCGTGATCGAACCAGTACAATAACGTAAAATTATTTCTTTTAACAATAGAACAAATGTTTTCAGAAAATTTCCAGTTTTTAACGACTGAGAAACAAGTAAACTACTATCGTTCTAAAAGGTACGTGAAAATCACTATGATGGTGTTTAGTTAGCTGAGAGGTTAAGTTTCATGTACGGTATATTTATTATTTATATAAGCTGTTATTTTATTAATTTCTGCGATATTTCTGTATATTTCTGCAATAGCTTTGATTTTAGTAATTTAAATAATTTTTCATAGAATATTTAACCTTTATGAGCGAGATATCATGAAACAATATTTATTGTATTTACATATATTTAAATAACAGAACTTCGAGGTACGTAGCTGCTATTGATTTTAAAAGTTATATGCGATAGCAACTACGTGTCTCATCCAACAGTTCCCCATCTCGAAAGTGTTAACGTTCTTTGCACATTTTTCTCTTCCGAAAACCTCCTGGACAGATCGAAAAATGAATAATAATAGCGGACAACACTCTCGCGTGGTAGACACGCGCGAAACGCTTATCCAAATACAGAACCTGTTTTCAACTTCACGGATGCGCGAACAGAACGTATCTCGAGGGTTTCAATCTCGAAGTAATTAGAATCGTATGTCGACGTACGACCAAGCTGATGTCATTTATAAATTAAAACGACGTATGACTCGCGAATTTCAGGTATGCCATTTCGAGAGCGTTGCAAGATCATAACGCTTCGGATGGAATAACGATACGTTTCAAAGGTGGACAAAAATTAATCGAGTCACGAGCTTTCCGTATAAATTTCGACCTCGGATTTTGCTTGTCGTTCCACCGGCGTGATATTATTTTTACGATGATATCGAAACGCGACTTGGTTGCCCACGAAAAAGTGAAAAATTGGGGATAAAGTGAAGTATTTTTTTATTTTGCGCACGAGAAAGAACAAAAGAACGTAAAATCTCGCTAACATCGAAAGACACTCGTCGCTCATTTCGAAATAAGAACGTAAAATTTATTGGTAAAACTTAAAGAGAGACACGAGAAACATCGATGCATTCAATTCTTGTCAATAGAAAAACCAAAAGAGGCGCGTTAACGGGGAAACTTCCGGAATTAATAGGCTTCATGACGCTATTTTCATTTAACAAACTCAATTTCTTTTTTTCTTTTCACAAGTTTTTCTTCCGAGAAACATTAGTCACAACATATGGTACAGTCATTTATGATAACAAAATCGATCGAGAAACTTTTCTACGATAAGTAATAAGGGACACGTTTAGGCTGCTTTTTAGAAACAGATACAAGTTATAAAAAATTGGTAAAAATAGCGTACAGCAGCCGCAACTTGATCAACGCCACGAAGGATTTTAATTATTTTTGTCGATATATTGTACATTCTACGTAGAGGCAAAAAGGAACGGCGATAACGAACGTTATTAATTTGAATCATAATTGCGTTCTACCGGCAGTGGTTCTGGGGAAGACGCTCGAACGAGAATTTCGACGACCGAATTAACAATTATCAATGCGACATACAGTGGAGTCGAATCGCAAATAGCTGACCAAAAAAAAGTTGCGAGTTTGTAAGTTCTGACGATAGAGACAATAAAGAAATATTTGGCGCGTTTAAATGCCAGTGAAAGAAAATTTATCTTTGTTACAAAATTGCTTAATATCAAGATAGGCCCATTTTGACGCAATGCATATTTCTTTATCATCCCTTCATTCTTATTGTCGATATTTCCAAGTTCAGAACTCCATTTCTTTTATTTTTGATCAGTTTTTTACGATTTGACGATATCAACGTAAGCATGCATACGGAAACCACGAATAATTTCTGATCGTCTTTCGGCTTTTCCTTATTTGATGGTTTTTCTCTCTCACCTCGGTGCTTCTTCTATTTGACCTACTCTAATGCTCGCTGCGGATTGGACGAAGTTAGAGACTCACCCTGTAACTGGCGAATTTGGCACACCTTGCAAGTCGTTCCGCGAATGAGGCGAAGTAGAAAACGTGAAGGGAAGAGAATGAAACGACTATTCCTGGGCATTTGCCGACACGTGTTACAGGTAGACACTGGAACAATGGATCGATACTCGCAAGACCGTGAACTCGAAGAACTTCGTTTTTTGTTAGGAAAAATGAAAAATGTAGAAAAAAGGGTGTGGGAGAGAGAGAGAGAGAGAGAGAGAGAGAGAAGGGAAGGAAGGATAATAGGAGCCAAAATTGGAGGAAGTCTTGAAATAGCGGATTAATGTCCGCTTCACGTGCTTCAACAATTCTTTTTTAACTGCAACAATTACGTAACTCGAACGTATTTAAATACAGTAGTAACTTCACCGCTTCAATTTGAAACTCATTAACTAATATTTATTACGAATTTTTACATATTATTTAGTACTTTTGAGTATCCCGATTATTGGTGCAGAGGTAAGACCTAGACTCCAGTAGTAAAAGTCAGAACATGAGCTTGAAGTATGCTCGTATGTAAAAGCCTGTACTTCTTTTTGTTAAAACGTCTTCTGACCAATCGTAACTGTCTCCAATTTGGCTAGTAATCGGACAAAGAAATACAATCGAGGAACGCAAGAGAGGATCTGCGCAACTATCGCGGCGAACCAAGGGTGCATATCGGTTCCACGTTTATGGCCCTTGGTTTGGCGTTTATGCGGTTTGGCGATTTACCGAGCAGGTAAAAAGACGGCAATTTTTCCTGTTGCACAGGCATCCTTGTTGACGCTTTCACAGTTGCCTTAATAATCAGCTGAAGCTCGTTGCTTAGATCCTTCTACATTTTACGAATGTCACAAAAAAGCTAGAATTTTTTGCTCTCGAAGTATGTCTTTATTCTTCGTGGTTTCACCTAAAGCTGATCGTCTTTTAACCATCATTCTTTTACCGGTTTTACGTCATTTCTCTTTACTGACTTCGGAAGTGCCATTCTTTCGGCAAGAAACAAATTTTCCCACTTTCCTTATTTCTCGACACGGAGGAACGGTACGAACGGAAATCAATTCGCTTGGGGATTAGATATGTCTGATCGCGTACTGTTTGCTTATCGTGTATCGTCGAGACGCGTGAAGGGTAGGAATAACGATAGCATTCCTCTTCGCCTTTGACGTGTTTTCGACGAAACACAGGCTAAAATAAAACTAAGAAGGGCCGCGGCGCATGGAAACGTTTTTTTACTGGTAGTACGTTTGAAAAGGGTGAAATCACCCTTCGTACCACGACGTAGCATCGCCCTTTGCTTTGCCACCCTAACAGCGCGTATAAATCACGCGACATATAAAAACACGTTTTGAGGAAAGATTGCACGGGCCTGAGCTTGGGATAATGACTGCTCTTTACCGCGAATATTTTTTCTTCCTTTTCTTCCTTGGAAGTTCACCGTTTTCTCTGCTTCTGCTTCTACTTCATCCATGGAATTTTAATATTCGTGCGACGTCGAAATGACGGAATTCGCGCCTGAATGTGCATTGTCTTTTAATTAGTTTCTTTCTTCCTTTTTGTTTTACTTTTTTACTTCTTTAATCAAAATATTTTCTCGCTACTTTCTTCGCGACGTACTTTCGGCTTTAACGAACGCATTCTTTTATCGTGAATTTCACTCGAGACATAATTTTACCGTAGTCGTAAAATCCGAAGCCGACCTACATTTTTCAGGGTAACATCTCGCCTTTTTTCTGGAATTAGCGCATATCCGAGTGATAATCGAGATTATTCCAATGACAAGAACGAGATGCTCCTCTTTATCGTCGAATAAATCACGAGTAAGTCGACAGAATCGAACGAATTATCTTATCTCACAGGCAACGTCAGGCGACAATTATTTGTAAAGCGTTACGTGTTCGTTGAAATAATAATAAGAAAAAAAGAAATTTCTCCTCATACTGATTTTACGAAAAGACTTCTTATCGTCTTTTGAACGGATCTAATTTTATTTGCGTTGTGAAATTTTCCTTTACTCTCTACGCGGCACCTTTTCAACTCAAAGGAGAATAAATTAACAATTAAAAGTAGGAGAAGAGAACAAACGAAAGACAAAGCACAAAAATAATGAAGAGAGAACAAGAAAAATTGGCAAAAGTTTACATAATTACACGCTTTTGTCGTAGCCTACGGCAACGACGGGGAGTCACGTTGAAAAGAAGGGAGAAGGGAGAAAAGCGGGAGACATCGGTTCTTACGAGGAAGCTTTCCAAGCGTCAAACAAAACGGATAATCCGAAAGGGCCCGTCGCGGTGATCGTCGTTTTATGTCATTTTCTTAAACAGGATCTGCTTGACCCGTCGCCGTGCGTGAGCACGGCGACGCTTATACAACAGTGATAATCCAATCGTGCTTCGATCGTGACGATCCAGCGCTCGGAATATTTCAAATCCACTTTAGCGTGTAAAACCTGCTTCAATCGCTTTCCAAAAGAGGATAGACGCGAGGAAAGGTTTCCTTTCCCTCTCTCCGTTTTCGTATTTCTCGGGAGATAAGACGAGGCACGGAACATTGTTCGAAGCTATCGTAAAACTGTCCCAAAAAGCTAATGAATTCATTTGAAAGCTGCTTTGCTCTTTGATTTTTATATTTTACATTTTGCTCATAGGTTCGATATGGCTTGTTTTAAGTTCCTATCATGCCGAATGCGTGAAACAATCATACAAGCATCGTTCGGTAATAAATATGGAATGATCCATGCACGCGCAGCGAATGTCGCAGATATTTATGACATCGTTTTTTTGCTTTTTTTTTAATGAGTATTATCATTTGGCAAAAAAATTAATCAATTAATTAAGAAAACGTAACATCAAATACGAAAACATTCAGCTGTATATCTAATCGATAATGGATCTCTATCGATAGTTTTTTGAATTTCAAGTCATTTTCTTGCATCTTTGATGATACCATCGCTTGTGAATCTTGTTATATCGATCTTAGAGAGTCGGTTACAGAAATAATAAAGCGTGGCAAACGACACTTCTTAAATTACATATTTTAATTAAAACGTAAACTATGTCAACTATTAAACTACGGAGAAAGGAAGTGGAGGATTTCAGGAACATCGAGAGCACTCTCGTCGAACGGGCATGTCTTTAAGACGAGAAACTTCCGTATGCGATGATGCCGTAACGAGACAGACGGCATGCACTCACACGAGTCAACTTTAAAACGATATAATAAAATATACAGGGTGTCTGGAGAACGCTAGGAAATTGATAAAAAGTGTAGCAATCTCACGATTTGTCAATGCTCGTTGCAAATCGTAGAACGATGCTCTTTATAAATGCATGATGCTTTTTTATAAAACGCGGCATGTATTAGAATTTTAATTGTTTGCTTCTATGTATAACGCTGCATTTATTGTCGTTTGACACAAAATTTCGCGCATGAGATTTTGACGCTCGCGATATTCGATGTGCTAGCCTCATGATGTTTCGACAAACCATGTTACTCGAACAGTCGACTGTGCTCTCTGTTTTACATTGACCACGAAACTCACAGAAACGCTTTACGTCGTCGAAAAAACTACTATGCATCGACATTCCGACATCGCATACGAGTCGCTTGATTACGTAGCCAGAGCAGAATTTGAAATTCGTTAATCTTTTAACCGAGGACGACGAGTTAACTTGTCTAATCCTAAATTGACCTTATCGGATTATTCGTCAAGAATTTCAATAGGTCGTCACATTTAGTTAATGTTAATTTTTATAAAATATTATAATATTATAAACATTTTATCTGTGCTATCGATATTTTTTTTTTTTAAAGAATATATAACAATTTAACTTTTACTTAACGAATGACAATTTTAATACATTTGAAGTGAATGATTTATTATTAACCTATCGGCTTACAATTTTTCCTGACTTTTTCTGAACAATTAATTCGTGAGGATCGAAAATGGTAGAAAAATTAACAAAAGGAGAAACTTTTGATATGGTGTGATAATCGAAAAAAAAGAAATATCAAAACATATGATCTATCGCGTTCTCAGTACGTTCTTCTTTGCACGCAATGACGTACAGAAATATCTCATACGTATACATAAAATGCATACGCCCACGTATTCGTACACGCGTTTGCACCGACATACCGACGCATTATACACACGTGCCTACACATCGGTTTTCCATATGTTTCGAATACCATCGAGCATACCATACGCATACACGCGCACGTAACGCGCGAAGCAACACCACTAATGCATCGTGGCACGGATCGAGGCTTGCGCTTGGTTTCTTTTACTACTTATTATCGTAAATATACATACATAAATATAAGTATTTGCGAATCGAGTAGGCGGTGGTACATACCAATCGAACCAGACGTAGGATTCGTAGATAGGGGTAGTCGATCAGTTATTTAGTCGATTAGTTAATCGGTTAGTTAGTTAAACGGTATCTTAGTTATTTAGGCATATATTTAACCGTCATTATTAACCTGCGTCTCTTTTTCTTTTTCTTTTTCTCTCTCTTTGGCACTATTCAGGCAAAGTGGACGAGAAGGCGACGCAGTTGCACGCGATAGCGTCGCTGAAGGTGCTGCTGGACGCCACTAGGCCGCACAATGGCGCGGCTACATCGACGGCCGCCCATTATTCCGGTGCGCCATCCAAGGAGACGACCCTGCAACTGCAGCAGGGCTCACAGGGCACGACGACCACGACAACGACAACCACTACCACGGCCGGAACCACCGCCGGCATCCAGGAACTTCCAAACGGCGGTATCGCCGCGGGCCTCGACGCCGGACTCGAATCGGTAATTTTACCAATACCAGACGCGTTCGCGTACTTCTCTCCACAAGCTCGACGACGTTAGCTTCGTCGTCGAAATTCGCTCGGTTTCTCTTATTTCGAGATTTTCTCCACGTTATATATAATAGTTTCTTCGTAATTTCTATTTTGCTAAATTTGTGTTTACATTTCTTTTATTCTTCCTTTTATTTTAATCTCCCTTGTCCTACCATCGAGAAATTTTGATAACGAAGGATATAATTGAACGATATTTTAAGAAATATTTCCATACTCCGTAGAGACGAAAAATACAGAGTTTTCTCCAGTGGTAAAAATTTGTTGTCGTCTAGGCATAAGTTACGAAGTGGCAATTCCTTGAACGTAAGGTCGATGCTAAGTAACATACGGGAGCACTAAAGTTTAATAACGCAGTAGTATAAAGACTTTTTCGTGATTAGGTTATGTTAAATTTAATATAATTTATACGCGGCTTTAATTTGTGGTGTTAAGATAGAAAAAGAGAGAAAGTTAGATTACCTTTTCGATTGAATAACTTTAAAGTGAAGTATCCGATTTTAATTCTGCGACAAGATAGCGATTCCTGAAGGTCCATAAATCAAATTTTCATACAATTAGCGTCAAAATTTAATTCATCGATTGGAGTGATGAAGGTTAATCACAGATTTAAGGTCTGAAAAATCAGTCTTATTCGAATGAAATTGACGAGAAACGCCGATTCTGCAAAGCTTTCTTTCGCGAATAATAAAGAATATTTTGCTTCTTACTGGTAGTTATTCTACGCTGAATATTCGAGTTTAATGATGTGAAATATAAGAACAGTGGAAGAAGGAAGAAAAATGCTGTGAAGAAGAAAAAAAAAGAAAGGGGTTACCGAAGGATTCGTTCGTAGATGATCGAGGCATTTTTGGTGTTTCGTACATCGCATC
>JAITYT010000622.1:234221-253086 GCA_025433975.1 Liostenogaster flavolineata | reverse complement strand
ATATATATATATATATATATATATATATAAATATATGAGTCGCTCGCTTGCCAAATCGATTTACTCCATAAAAAAGAAAGTAGAAAAAGTCGATAAACAATATATATTCGTTTCTAAAATTCTAAGAATATATATTATTGCGTTAAAAAATGTTTGAAATAAATCCTTATAAACGCTTGAAATCGTAACGATTTACTCAAGTGTACATAATCAATGACATCTGCTTCTGAAATAAATTATTTATTATTTAACGATCATAATAATGTTATGCATTTAGCGATGTTGAATCTAATTGTTAAAGAAATTTATTTCAGATGTAAAGAGTTAAGCACCGATCGAGTGCTTTGGCACCAAAATTGTAAAAAAATCTGAAAAATGGAGTCAATCGATTTGGTTGGATCCTCGCAGATAACGATTCATACGCGCAAATCAGCGAAAGTGTTATTATTGTTATACGTGAATTGTACGTAACGTTTGTAGAAATAAGACGCGATATTGGATTATAATATTGTTTTATGCCTGCGGGACGGGATCTCTCTAACGTAAAGAATAAACGAAGACTTTCCTTGCCCCCATTTTCGAGGAGTTCGTTAAGGTCATACGTTGCCCTTGAACAATCAACGAACGTAGGAGTGAATTATCACGGTGTAGTACGTATATAGGTACATTTTAAGTTCGAATATTGCAAGAACGACGCCCGGTCAAGCGAACGATCGATAGAAAGATTTTCGTGCCTTCCTTCTCGGCTAGAACTCGGATTCTTTCGAATTGGACAATAGAACGATTTTTATCATGATTTCTCGTTCCTTCGTGTTCATACGACGAGAATCATCTCACCAGCCTCACCTTGTTGTATCTTGCTACTATGTTCGATTATGTACGCTTTCAAGAGAGAAATATGATTTTATTCGTACAATTGTACAAGGGTGAAACGTCTTTTTCCTGAGGGGTCGGGAAGAAAGAGAGAGAACGAACGAATGAGCGAATGAAAACGGGAAAAGAGACAGAGAGAAAGAATTACACGTGTATCCAGAGCGAGAGGTTACACGATCTTCGAATGTCGTATGCGAATCGGTGACGCCAAAGTTCTTTGTGCTTTAACGCTTAGGTTTGAACGGGAAAGTTTTCGCATTGCGCCGCAAACGGATAAGCTGAGCCGTGGGTTTATCGATCATCACTAGATATATGCATTATTCCGTACCAAGTACGGTTAGAGCTATTGAGTAATTTATTATAGAATTAAAATCAATTGTATTGCGAATAATGGAGCACGAACGAAGAAAGGCCTGCATTGACCACATTCCTCCCTGTTCCTGTTCCCGTGTGCGTACGTACATGCACGCGCATGTTCATACGCACACGAGAGACACGTATAAACACACTAATGTGAACACATACGTCAACACGTACACGTACACGAACACACACAGAGAAGTCCTTCATCCTGCTCTTATATTTCTCCTTTCCCCGACCCTCAACAATAAGAAAACATATTGTAATCTATTGTAGATTGTTGTAGATAAATTATACGGTTTGACCGTACATTGTTACTTTTTGTCGACAATATAAAATACACAGATATATAAGTAATTATATCGTCTAACATTTATTTTTCTAGTAGTAACATGTGCTTTGGAAGTCAAACTTCTAGTCCGATTCATATATATCTTTTAAAAGGATTAAATTTCACTTATATTTTATTTTAAAAGGAAATCAGGACGTTTTAGTACAGTCTGTATGATAAAGTTTCATTACATTATTATCTTTGCGTATATATATATATACAATAAAATTAATAGATAAAACGAGACATTACTTACAAAATATGATTAAATATTTTATAATTTTACAAGGCGTGCCTTATTTATTAATGAGTAACACTTGGCATGCTTGGGGAACCAACCACATCTATGATGTCCGCTTTTACTTCGGGTTCTGTTTTTGGTAAGAGAGCCGGTGGTATCGTCAATGTCTGAAATCACAAAATGATAGCATTAAAACATGGCACGAAAAAAATATTCGATAACGGTAGAATTACTTTTCCAGGTGCTAGAGCTTCGTATTGATGTCTTAATGACTGCAATTCAAAATTACAAGTGTTTAACGCGCTTTTTAGTTCGTAATGCAAAACTATATCGCTTCGTAAATCGTTGAATTGTTGACATATTTGCTCCGTAGGCGGTGGATTTGGTTCTGTAATATATATTTTAATATTATAAATATCGTTTTATTTATTATGCGTTAGCGTTATGTGATTTACTTACCTATTCGTAATTCGGTAAGCCTTAGCTCGATGCATTTCAATTTTTTTTGACCCAAACTGCTTGGTAATTTGATTCTCTGAGAACGAAGTGTAACACCACTATTTTTAAAATCTGGAAACTTAATACCTGCAGATTCAACGGCCTAAAAAAACGAATGATTTTGTACCCATATCTAATATAATAAAGAAAGGTCTATTTAACATGAATCTTCATGTAGGAACTAACGTGTGAAGTATCTGTTTTATTAGGCCTATTTCTTGAAGAATTGCTAGTTTTTTTAGAAGGTTTTCTTTCACTTTTTCTTGGATCAGCTTGATGATCAGCCGCAGTTATTAATTTCTGTAAATCTTGCGTTTTTCGATCTCTTTCCTTTTTTCTTTGTTCAATCTTGCGTAATTCTGCCAATAAAGTCTGTTCCTCCTCCACTTGTTCGGGTGTACGTTCAAATAATTTTTTTAACTGTTCTTTTCTGCGTTTTTCATGTTCTGCGTCAAAAATGTAGATCTTATCTGTATGCGATTTAGCTCTTGTCAAAGCAGCGCATACTTGATAGTACCTACAGGATCGACGTACAAATACTTATGTTTAATAGATGCAAACATTATATCCTTTATAAGACACACAAAAGGTAACTATCCAACCTTTCTTTTAAATCTTCTACGGATCTTGCAGGAAACTTTGTAGAGTCCCACCTATCTTTGATAATGATAAACCTTAGGTCGAATCTCCTACATAAGTCGAATAGATGATCTGTTTCAGCTCGAGTCCAACCATTAGTCACCAAATGTTGAACGTATTCCGCATTTGTATACGTAGGAATAGGAATTTTCTTATTAAAGTCTGCAAAGGGATATTCTTTCCCAGCATCGGCAACGCGTCTCCAATGATGAAAGACAGCTCCGTCCGTTCTAGCTGGATTAGTAAATGGTGTCCATTTCCATGGTCGAACTTTTTTCATACCGAGTTTTGCTCTGACTTGTTTATACCCTTTAGCCGTGTCCGTTGGAAACAAGGGTGGCACATCGTTGTTGTCCTTGCAAAGTAACGCGAACACCTCGCGATGCATACCTTCTGGACGTTTTGGCACTTTATATTCATATTTTTTACGATTCTTTTTATCTCCTCCTAAGATAGACTCTTTCGTAAGTTCGGTGGTAGAAGGTATCTCGATGTCTAGTATATCACGTACGTCTGCCATTTTGACGAATCAAAGAATTTTTTCACATTCAGGAACTATTGCGCACACCCAAAATTATGGTTATGTACTTTAGATTGTAACAGTTATTCGTCATTTAGACTACGGATGGTTGTGTGATATACTAATGCATAGCAGAAATTCGTACTATACAAATAAGATTTTAGAAAAAAAGCCATCGATAGCGTGACGTGTATTCAACTTACAAGTATTCCAAATTCTAATTCCAATTTGAAGCTCGAACTCAAACGACGATTTAAAAGCGATCAATCATTTCTATAGACAGTAACGTGGTAATGAAAAAGTAGAGGAACTGTAGCGCCATCTGGAAGTAGAAATTTAAATTTTGGGCTGGTTTACAATTATCTTTCTTCAATACTTCATTTACTTAAATTATCATTTTATTCTATTTATATCCCTGTCTATTCCTGAAATAATATTTTTCGGTTCAATAACAGTACGGTGTCGTAATAAGGTTTTTAATTTTATAATATTATTGTTTTACAAAATTGATGCCAATCTCTTACCGTAAGAATAAGCGAAATTTAATATTAATATTTTTTTAATCATTTGTAATTTAAAAACTAATAAATATCAAGCACAGATCCATATAATATTGTTTACGTGTTTTAATGTATATAAGAAGTAAAGTGTAGAAATATTAACATTTATTTATAATATTTGTTATACTTTATTATATATTTTCTTCGATATAATATATAAAATATTACATAACGTTACGAATTAATAAATACTAATTATGTATGTTATAATTACTTTTAATTTATCAGTGTAATCATAATTGATACAACATATTATAAATAAAACATATCGATATATTTAACGAGTTCTCTACTGTATAAAAAGAATGATATTAAAGGCAAGAAATATCGTATTTACTAATGAATTGATTAAGATAGTAAATATTTTAAAATATTTAGAAATGCAATATACAGTGCAACGAATAGATCGATAAAATATCAGAAAAATCCTTGCAATGATATTTTATTTTTAAGATATGTTTATATGTTACATAATTTTTATAATATTCATTATAAGGTCAATACATTAAAGTTAAACAAGATTAAAATAAGCATTTACTTAGCAAGCATTTGATTGAAAAGAAAAAAACCATAATAGTAGTTTTGAAAACTGTTAATATTCATAATGACAAAAAGATAAGTAGAATTTAACATGAACAATTTTTTTGCTAAATATATTAATAGCATAGTACGAATATCGTGGTAGAAATTACATAAACGCAGTACTTCGTAATTGCATAAATAAAGAGTAACATCTCGTTTAATTATTTAACAATTCTATCGTATTAATGATTAGCTAATTGACTGTGTTTGTACATAATACGAAGATGTCAACTTTTAAGGAGTTTCTAGAAATATAGGAACACATAAGTGGTAAATAATATGTAACATATCTATAATATCACTTAACTAAAATACATTTATATATATATATTATTTATATAAGCATTTCTATGCCAGTTATTGTCAATTTCCCAGAGAAATTAGGTGGCGTAAATCAAAAACATGGAAAATTTATTTTAATCCCAAAAACCACTCTGCAACTCCAAGATAATAAACAGTTTGTGCAATTCCAAACAATGGTGCTATAACGATCATTCTGCATGCTCCTCCTTTAAAAAATGCCGTTGGACCTTCATTTGTAAATGTTTTTCTACAATGAAATAATTATAACTTTATATACAAATTAATACAGGAAATATATATAATCTATATACGTATGTAAATATATTTACCCTATACAATCCATCACTCCATTGTACGTTGGTTCACCAGGTGCTTTTTTAATTGCTTGCAATCTAGTTTTTACTACATCGAATGGATTAACTGACAGTGCGGCTACCGATCCAGCTGTACACCCAGAGAGAAACGAGCACCAGAATACGGCTATCATAAAACATTATAAATAAATTCAATTAATTTTTTACATATATAAATCAGAGTATATATAATAACCTTTTCTTTTCTTCAAAATTGATTACCTGAACTACTTTTATCTCTACCCTACATTACCGACGTGACAATCAAAATAGTTCCTATTATAGACATACTTGTAGATGGCACTTTGCAGCAGAGTGAAGGTACGCGTTAAATAAATTTCATTTTGTTTCGAGGTGCTTGATGTTACGTTGTTACCGTAAGTGGTGCATTGATAGTATTATACTTCTTGTTACTGTTCATTGTGAAAAATGAGCCGTAGAAGATTGCACGAGGAAGATGATGGCTATGAACGCGTATACAAAAAAAGGAGGCGAGTATCGGAGAACCAAGAGATCGAAGATCGTTTGGAATCACTTATTTTACGCGTAGGAGAAAAATCGACGTCATCTTTGGAAAGTAATTTGGAAGGTCTGGCTTCCGTATTAGAAGCCGATCTTGGATTATTTCGTAGTAAAATACTGCGAATTTTAACAGAATGTGCTATCAAAATGCCAGAAAAATGTACGATATATACGACCCTCGTAGGATTGTTAAATGCAAAGAACTTCAACTTTGGGGGCGAATTTGTCGATTACATGGTGAAAAACTTTAAGGACGCCTTAAAAGCATGCAAGTGGGATGTAGCAAGATACTCGCTCAGATTTCTTGCTGATTTGGTGAATTGTCATGTTTTATCATGTGGATCATTAATGCAATTGTTTGATAATATGTTGGATACAGCTAATGAAGATAGTGTACCTCAAGTACGGCGTGACTGGTATGTATTCGCTGTTCTATCCACTCTCCCTTGGGTCGGAAGAGAATTATATGAAAAGAAGGAGCAAGAGTTAGATCATTTGATGATAACGATAGAAATATTCATAAATAAACGCAGTAAGAAGCATCAGCCAGCTTTAAGAGTGTGGTCCAGTGATACACCTCATCCTCAGGAAGAATATTTAGATTGTTTGTGGGCTCAGGTACGAAAACTTAGACAGGACAACTGGGCTGAGAAACATATTCCCAGGCCATACCTTGCATTTGATTCCATATTGTGCGAGGCATTGCAACATAATTTACCGGCATTGGTGGCACCCCCTCATCATGAGCATTCCACATACCCATTACCGACTGCTGTATTTCGTATGTTCGATTATACGGACTGTCCTGCCGAAGGATCACTACTACCTGGAAGTCATGCCATTGAGAGATTTCTTATAGAAGAACATTTACGTCAAATCATCAACAACTGTTTTTTTGAAAGGAAAGATTGTGCTGCACAACTACTTAATTTTCCGTACAAAACCAAAATTCCTTTGGATTATTGTATAGTAGAAGTAATATTTGGAGAATTGTTTAGATTACCAACTCCAAAACATTTAGAGATTTGTTATGGTTCGATTCTGATCGAACTTTGCAAATTACAGCCTTCGACAATGCCACAAGTATTAGCACAAGCTACAGAAATTTTATTTCGACGTATAGATAGTATGGCAGCTACTGCATTTGATCGTTTTGTTTGGTGGTTCGCTTATCATTTAAGTAACTTTCAATTCCGATGGTCCTGGGAAGATTGGGATTCGTGTTTACAACGTGATCCAGAACACCCAAGACCCAAATTCATTAGAGAAGTATTATTAAAAGCTTTGCGCTTGTCCTATTATCAAAGAATACGCGATATGATGCCAGAATCATATGCCGATTTGATTCCTTCACCACCAGAACCTGTATATAAATACACATCAGAAGGAGCAAGTTTCCTACCTGGAACAGCAGTAGCTCATGAGCTAGTTGTTTCTATTAGACGAAAATGTACCCCCGAAGAAGTATCAAACATTTTGAATATATTACCAGGACTGAGAGAACACGAGGAGACAAATAATTTTAATCCTCTAAAGATTGATGTTTTTGTGCAAACTTTATTAAATCTTGGTTCTAAAAGTTTTAGTCACAGCTTTGCTGCCATAGGCAAATTCCATCATGTGTTTAAAGTTCTTGCAGAAACAGAGGAAGCACAGATATGTATTTTAAGAAACATGTATGCATTATGGAAGAATCATTACCAAATGATGGTTGTATTGACGGATAAGTTTCTTAAAACTGCCATTATAGAATGCAGTGCTATTGCAAATTGGATATTTTCTAAAGAGATGGCGTCGGAATTTACGAAACTTTACATATGGGAGATACTTCATTTAACAATAAGGAAAAAGAACAAAGATGTTACCAAATTGATTACAGAATTAGCAGAAGCAAGAGAAAAACTAAGGAGGGCAGAGAGTAGATCCGGATCTTCGTCCGACGATGAAGACAATAAAGACAGAAGCAGAGAGAAACCATCGGAAGATGTTGTAGAAAGAATGGAAGAGAAACTAGAGGCAGCGCAAGCAGATCAAAAAAATTTATTCTTAATTATATTTCAACGATTTATAATGATTCTTTCTGAACATTTAGTACGTTGTGATACCGATGGAATTGATTATAACACTCATTGGTATAAATGGACCATAGGAAGACTGCAACAAGTTTTTTTATCTCATCACAAACAAGTTCAAAAATATTCGTCAACATTAGAAACTCTCCTATTTACTCCAGATTTAGATCCTCACATTTTAGATGTATTCCATCAATTTGTGTCTTTACGAGCTTAAATGTGACATTTGTTCGTGACATTCGCATATAGTCATTGTAAAAATATTAATATCATTGGCTTAAAACATACTATAATGGAGTATTCTTATATTAATACTCTAAAACAATTGACATTCATCTATATACACACACACGTATTTCCGGATTTATTATAATAACAATATGAAAATAAATTTGAATACCTACTTTGTTATTTTTTGTTAACAATTGCAATGGCGCAATAAATTGAGAGAAAATTAAAAGAGCAGGCTTAATTTCAAAATAAGATAAATCTATGTATACAAATAAAAAAATAATACTAGACTTGTATAATTATTGCCCTGTGTGTACAATAAATATTGAGACTTAAATAATAATTTATAAATCCTTTTTTAAAATTTACTCTTTAGTATGTCTTATATTTAAAATTTTAGATACATATATAGTTCTGCTGTAATTTTGGAAAAAAAGTTTATTTTCAACTAAGAAAATTCCTATAAATGATAGTAACAACATGCAATATCTTGCTTTGGCAATTTACAGAAAAATTCTGAGAATTCAGTTTCCGTGATATTACATATAGAACTAATTATCATTGTATGAAATCGAATTTCTAGATTTTATTTTGATAACGTTGATTTTGAAAAAATATTAAATCAATTTCACAGAATTCGAGAAATCACCATGCAAATAAATTAATTTACATTTTAACATATATTTAGGTAGATAAATTCGTAAGCATGTTTTCTTTTTTTTATTTTAATACAATGCGCATGCAGGAATTATATCTATAAATAATTAATTGAAAATATATAAGATAACTTACATGATCCGTCTTCTCGTTTTGGCCCAAGATCATTTAACCTAGCAAATAATGGAAAATATATAACAGAAAATGTAACGTCTCTTAGTGCCGTTGCGCCTGTTCCTTGATATAGTCCTAATATTCCTCTATGTTTAAGAAGATCTTTCGTCAAAGAAAGAGCAGATATTTTTGGTACAGTTTTGCCAGCTATAATAAGGAGGAAAAAATGTTAATATTTAAATTATTATAAGTATATAAAATCTATAAGTGTGTTGCCATTGTAATTTTTGTCTCAATCTAAATATAAAGATAAAAACAAATTTGTTTTTATATTACAATTCCATAAATAAAGACTCATGCTTAGAGGAACAACTAAGGAATTAAGTATAATTTATTTTTTCTTACCTTCTCTTGCTGCAGCTGCAACTCTCCCTGCATCTTGCATTTGAATTTTAAGCAATTCCATAGGAGTTGTAATAACGATTTGACATGCCCCGGCTAAACCACCGGCTAACATTTCACGCTCTAGTGGTAATCTTTTTCTGTGTAACAGATTAATAAAACGGTAAAATTAACAAGGATATACAACGTAAATTATATTTTATGAATCGTAATTTATTGCTTATAATATAGCACACCGCCTAGTAAGCAACACACATAAAACTCATGACATTTCAATACAAAGGTTGCAGTGTTAGACGAAATATCTAAAATGCTTATATCGGAATTTTTATTTAACATTTACAGAAACGAATCAGTTTTAAAACAAATCTTGCCTTAATTTTCTTTTATAGAACATATAAAATGAATATTACAATCTGGATCAAAGAAACTATTAGGGTCTTTTCATTGGGCAAGAGTTTTTAAAAAAACATTTATAAGGATTGCTGGGAGAAAACCGAGCTTAAAAATATATATAACTTTCTATAAATCAATTTCAATTCAAAATCATCATTTATTCTTACACGTACTTTCACTTGTTTATGTGGCGTTTGCGTTAACCAGAATGCCCGCACTGTTTGTACATCCTTGCGTGATAAATTAATTTTTCATAGCCACCTCGTATCTCTTTAAAGTTCGGCTTCGGTTCATTAATGGTCCGTATACGATACAAAATATTATATCATATAATTGTAAAAAATTATAATATTAAATTTTGATATGTGAATTTCAAAAAATTTAATAAAAATATTATAATTATATGATGTTTCTAAATTTAAGAATTCAACCAATTAACGAATATAAACGATTTAGTTCTTAAGATTCAAACGTTAGTTTTTACGTTACAAAATTTCGCACGTTACAAGTTTAGGTTGAATCCTCGCACATTGCTATTAGAAGTATAAATGAAACTACACAAATATTTTTATGTTAACATACCCATGATCACTGGAGAGATAATGTCTAAATGTATCATTGGCAGTAAGTTTAATGGCTTTTTCTGGTGTAATCAATAAGATATTTACACCGGATCCTTTGTACATTCCAAAATATCCTTCCGCTCTATACGTCTTTTTAAAACAATCAAGCCTGAAAATATATTCGTTATTAGTACAGGAAAATAAAAGTATTTTATACAACATTGATACTAACGATCTATTACATTTAAAACTCGAAATTAACATGATTAAATATACATGTCAACTTTCATTTACTTATAGATTTAGGATATTCTTTAAAAAAAAAAATCAGAAACATGATATGCATACACACCTCGTTTTAAAACGGGTAGCAATATAACAGATGAAGCGCGATCTTTTTTTATATTAATAAATGCAATTAAATACCGTTAATATCTCGATAAAAGTCGACGGGTTGCATGAATGCAGGTGCTACGGATTATGCAGAAATGCTGATAATATCGACAGTTTGGTCGCTGTTTTTCTTCGAAAGAAGTTGCGTCGAAGAGCACTCGTAAATGTACGCCGAGGTAATTCATAATTGAAGTTTTTTCCTTCATGCATATTTTTTTATAACGAAAAAATGAATAATATCGAAAATTAATACATATATAAATGTTTGTTCATTTGCAGCTACACAAGTTTAAAACAAACAGTAAAATAAAGTGTTGATAGCACATAAGTAAGTTAGTAACGCATAAAATTAATAATTCATACTTTATTTTATCCGTTTATCAATTTTTTTCATTCACGTAATTAAGTATAGTACATTTATGTGTCATAGCTGAGCTATTCTTGTAAAATTATTGTCATGAAATAATATTATTGTTTCGTTATAATTACGAACCATTTGTACTATCTTAATGATGTTCCGTGATTTACATATTCGAATGAACTGGAACTGCAAAAGTTAATTCAAAGCAGAGTCTGTTTGCGAAAAATGCATTATTTAACTATTCTTCCGTATTAATATTAAACATTATATAATATAAACTCAAAATTAAACGCAATAATCGAATATTATTCAGAAAATAAGTTTTTTATTTTTTCTCGTTTCTTAGAATTTATTTTTTGCTCATACTGTTGATTATAAAGCTACTACAAATCTCATACATATTTATTACGTCAGTCATACATCTAAACGATCAATTATACGGGCTATTGATCGTGATTCATTAGAGTAAGGTTCTTGAAAATAAATTCACACTATGAATTTATAAAGAAAACATCAATTTTATTTAAGCAAGAATAAAATTAAATAAATACATCGTAAATTAGCGAGCAATTCTATTTATAAGAACAACTATTTTACAATATGAATCTTTCATTTATTAAAATATAGGAGCATGCAAAAGCATCACTAATTTCCGCGTCGTAGAATAATCGCTCTTTAACATTACTTCGAAATAATCTAAAAATAAAAATAATGAACGATGACTTACCATACAACGAAATATAACCAATTTATTTGTATTATTAATAGACTAACTATATAAAAATTACATGGTACTATTATAGTGATTTATTGTGACCAAGTAATGAGTGATAGTGAAATGGAAAGATGCCAGCAATACTCTGTCCGATGACTTAAGGATGCATTGAAGGAGTTAGGGGTTCCTCGTCAGGCACAACAAATGAGTTGCTACAGCGATTAATAGCGGCAGATTCAGAAGGATCACGGCTACGAGACCTTTCGAGAAAACAGCGAGAAGTACCGAATTGGACATAGGATTCGAAACTATGGCGAAGATCTACAGGATCGAACAGCGACCAAAAGGAGATCGAGACGCTTTGATATGAGAAAACAACCGGATTCATGTTGCAACGAGAGATTGAAAGGACGCAAGAAATAGGATTGTTGAACACACCGAGAGAGATGCCGAGCAGCAATAGTAACAAAGTTGAGTATAAACTCAATGGAAGAGCTTTTGAATCACTTCGATGGTATCGTTGTTGAAAGTTAGTTCGGCATATGAGGGAAACATATAAGCTAGATTTTGAGAGTTGCACGGCTTGAACGAAAACGAGAACAAAATTCTCATTGTCACGAGATTGAAGGGAAAGTCTCTCGATTGGTTTTTCTCAAAATCAGAATTTCAACGAATGTCGGTAGATCAGCTGCTCGAGAAACTTCATCTGATTGTTTGTTAATGGATTCTGAGAGCACTCATAAAGTCATAAAAAGTTTGGGAAATTATGCGATAGCAATGCTGAAAATTAAGGAGAAGACAAGTGTTCGTATTGTGAAATAAATAGACTAACAATTAAAAAAATCGCTCTTCCCTGCATTGATTCCTGAAGTTTCACGATCTCTATATTTAAAACAAATCTTACACTATTATATCGATTACTTATAAATTACGTGCGCTATATATCGTATTTTCCGTAGCAATATTTATTTCGTTCTTTTAAGAGCACACATTCACAGTTATTACTGATATGAAGTATCGCTAAAGCGTAAAATGTATCGCAAAAATTAAAAGCAACCAATAAAGCTGCCGAATAACGTATCGCGTGTCAAAAACGAAGCAGCATTGTTCAATAGAAAAGTATTTAGGCGCACCGAATTATGACGACATTACTCACCTTATTCATAACAACAATTTATAAAAGCTTAATTTAAAATATTCGAATTTTAGTTATTATTATGTGCGTCTAAATACTTGCATATATCTGTATTTTATTCTTTTGAAGCAATAATCGGTTGATTTAACACGAGATCGTTAAAGAAAATGATAATCTCGCGTTAAATTACACGAACCGCGACTCACGCAAGTGAATTACATATCGTTATGCTAAAATCAATCGTACGGTGATCATACAGAAAATTTGTTCATAATCGAAGGGCAAAACTTCCTCGGATAATTTTTTTCATCGTGAACATCCTTTTTACTTCAATCGCAACGGATAGCACTTTCAACGAAAGTTTTCTTAAGATATTATTCCACCATATAAGATTGTCGTTTAATATTAACACACGAAAAGGCATATTTAATTGATTACTTATAATATTTATTTTATGTGATTTTATATTCTTTAATTAATATTAAATACGTTAAACGTGTATTAAATTAAATGTATTGTAAATGTAATATATCAATTTTCAGAAGTGGACTAGCCTGTAGGAATGTTCATGACCGAATATTTAAAATAACACCGTGATAAAACGACTTACATTGAAGCATACATTTTTTCCCCTTGTGGTCCGATGACTTGGTTTTGCAATCGTGTCTTTACCAGATCAAGAGGAAATACCACAGAAACTCCAATAATTCCAGCAATGCCTCCATTTATAATCTTTGGTAAAAGTCTGAAATAAGTATCATTCCTTAAATTCGATAGGAATGTCTTCATTTATCCGGTGGTAAATTGTGTACTGCTTAGCCAACGACTGATATTCATTTATCGAATACGAGAAAAAGAAACTATTCCAAATAAAAAGGCTTTACAAATTCGAAGTTTCGTAATTAAAATCGATATCTAACGCTCCTTCAGCTTGAAGTACAGGAAAGCACGATTACCTTTACACTTTTATTTTTATTATTTAATTTTAATTTGACTATGAATGATTTTATCGATGCGTACAAATGCATTCTTGAAAAGCTTATTGAATTTTATAACATAATATAAATTATTTTTTATCATTACAATCAGGAGTTACACATTTCATATAGTACCAAAGCTGAAACAAGCTACGTCTCTACTCTGACGTACGCGCAACTTGTTTTCGCGCGTGTATGCCGTAGTTTTCAAGTATCAAGCGATTAGATTGTTAGGATACATATGCGTGTGCTACAAAAGATAATAATGTCAATAGAGAAGATAACGCTCATGAGATTTGAAACGACGATCAAAAAAGAAACATATTGCAATACAGGCTAAAAAGAAACGAGCATCACAGCTGATCCTGTTCTAAGTGATGACGCGCGCAAAATTAACCCTTTGCACTCGGTTGTCTACTCTTAGGGGGCATCGAAGCCTGGTATACTGAGAACTCGGATGTTATCTCTTAGGGGACATAAAATGTTTTTAATGATTATACAGAATAAATCTGTGCCAGCTCAAATATTTTAAAAGTACAGGTTACCTTGAAGTTTCCCCTTCACATGGCGTGAAAAAATTCAATCAATATATGACATACGTATTTACTATGATTTATGTGAATCTCTATTACAAAATACAAAAAAATGATAGATATTAAAATAGCTCGCTCTTATTTTTCGTAAATGCAAAATCACAAAAAAGAAGTTGATCTGACAAAAAAGATCTGATTAAAATTAAATAATGTTTTAATTATGATTAAAATCAATTGTGACAAAAAACTGATGAACCGTTGCTAGTTATTGTATCTGGATACGAATAATATCGATTTTGATTGGCGATAGGAGTGCTGTCGTAAAAATGGATAAAATTGGTGTTACGCAAGACGACTACATTGTTCTGTGTACGTATGTAGTTACTGAGTAAGCGAAAGTCTGCTAATATCGAAAAAAACGAAACGACCGTTTTTAAGAAACGATCCTATTGAAATCATACGTAATTATTCACTAAAAATATACGCCCACATTACATAGCATCTTACTTACTTAAATTGACCAGATGTTTGCGTTTTTATGCCTTGTTGCGCCATTGAAAATCAGAATATTATATATGTGTACTCTGTATCTGTAATCAGTAATATTAGATAAATCACAATTTGATATATTGGTCTATTAAACTCTTTTTTTTCCTAAATCTAGCATTCATCCATCGTGATGCGTTATGTTTGGCTACGAAACATTAGAACATCATTACAAAGATATAATAATTTTAATATTTGTTTCGAATGCTTCGTAATTATCATCATTTTGTACAACACGATCATTGATGGAATATAATCAATTATTTAGCTCGCGTACCTACCTCTAGAAAGACAAATCTAAATATACGAATCATAAATCGAGTAGAAGTATCGCGTTTGATCTGCAGTAGCATTTACGTAATATACATCGAAATAATAGTACACGCTTGTGCTTATTGTAGAAACGTGATATTGCTTTCATTTATGCGTAACACGATTATGCATTGAATGCACAAAGTGACTAGTGCACATGCATTATAAAGCTTCATGCTTATTACTGTTAAAGCCACGAGACACAAGCATGCTTTTAATAAAAGAATTATTTACACAAATAACTCGCTCTGTCGTACTTTAATAACGTACCCTAACAGTAGACTTGTTTAAATCGTATTTTTCACAAAAATAGTAATTCTTTAGTGAATCCTTAGTGAAATTACTTAAATCATTGTTACATATGCATAATACAAAATATTAATAAAAACATATATGCTCTATGAAAATATTATTAATATTACAATACATATTCGTACATAACATTAAACACTAGATTGTTTATTGTAATATTGTATTTAAAAACTATTTTATCGTTACATTAATGATTTTATTGCCATTTTTTAGAATTACCGACTAATCTCACCAATATATTTACAAATGAGACATTATAAATTAAAAAACATCAAATTTTCAAGATTATCAAGGACAGTACATACTAACATTTGGCACAAACAGAATCGTTATTTTAACCACAGTAAAAGCAGATCAAGGATTTTCTAGCCAATATATTAATATTAAAACAAGCGAATGCATCCTGTATCTTTAAAAAATAGAAACAATAATAACTTAATATTCTAACAAAATCAAGCACGCAAAAAGAGATATATGCACTTCTTATTATTAGTTGTACATGAGTATTTAAATATAAAATGTAAAAAAACTATTATATGACATTATATAAATATAACGATTTTTATAAAATTGTTATATTTTTATAATATTTGATACCTACAATTAATTTCATGCGTATCATATAATCTTCATTTAACTAGCCTCAACATATTAAGAATACTTTAAATTATTAAATACAAAACTTTAAAATTTTAATTTATATTTTAATATTTCAAACATCGCTACTTATTAAATCAAATATAGATATGAGCCTAATAAATTAAAATTTCTTTATCAAAAATATTTCAGTTCATACTTTAAATTATTATTCGTTATTCTCTCTATAAAAATACACTATAATAGCCATGAATACATTTTAATGCATTTGATTGAAAATTATATCTGTCTCCTACAATTCTTGAACCTTGAAGGAAAGTAAGATTGTTTCAGTTCTGTTCTTCATTTTTACTGAAATCAATTAATGAAATTTACATTTTAAACACAATTGTAATAAATATATTCAACATTATTTGAACAGTATTCTTTATATCTTCATACTGCAATAATGATATAAAACATTTTCTATTTAAATTACTGTATAATTGTTTTGTGTAAAAAAATGATATGTAACTAATAACCCTTGCTAACAAAAATACGAGAAAAGATACAATTGATAATATGTTTATTTAAAGGGATTAAGTTCTTTCAAATATATTACATACACTACATTCTTGACATGTGCTGTAATAAAATGCTCGTAACTCCATTGGATACGTAATAATTTACTTTTTCTTTTAACAATTGCAGCATAAACAATAAAAAAGGAACATAATTTCATTCATAATTTCATTCTGATTTACTTTAAACAAAATAACTTTTGGCTAGTTTGACTTTCACGTAGACATTATTAAGATCGTAGGAATAAAGAGCCGGTCTTTACTCACATTAATTAAAATCGAAAGTTGACCGACCTATCACTTAATACTTGACCTAACATAAATTATTTAATTATTACCATACCAGCACTTGCTAGCGGCAGTATCCTGTTCACCCTACTTTTGACAGTAACCACTTGAAACTCAAGCTATTAAGGTCGTTTTTAAACAAACTACGACGATAACCATAAAATTATGTATTATAGAGTTATAACTGGATATATTATGAGACTATTGTGACGTCAGCGCTATGCGACATCTCTACGAACTATTCCTTATACGTTCTCTTTACTATTTGCATATCCTAAATTGCATACCAAAAGAAAATAGTTTCTCACTTATACTCTCTTTCTTTCTCTCTCCCTGTAATTCTGTACAAAGGATTTTTATTTCTTTTTTGGCGTCTGTCTCTGTGAAATGTCCTTAGGACGTAGCAATGAAAATTGTGTTTAGGTTGTTCGAAGAAAAGTTAAGCCTAACATATTTAACAAAGCCGATCCTTGATAGAATGCAGGAAATATTCTCGAACATAATAAATAATAACGATCGATGAATCATACGCTCAAAAACATTTCTAAATAGACTGTTTTAACGAATTTAAATTCACATGAACGTAATTTATTATTATAATGGTTCTTACGTGCCTATTTCTAGGCAACATTTGCACCAGTAAATTTATGTGACATTAGATCTTAAGGAAAGAAAATTTGCATAATTTGTATAATTTTCCTAATTTACGGACCACGCCTCACTTATTGTTCTTTTAATCAGAATTAAGTAACGAATAATAAATTTGTTATCATTTTATGTACAAATATTTCCATGAATTTAAAGTTATTGGATTAAGTAAAAAGTAATTCCGTATTTCGCGGGTAAATGTCGTTGGAAGCAGCTGATATAATCTTTATTCAATGTCTTATGTTTATCTAAGAGGTTATCTAGGAGATATGTCTTTCTAAGAGGTTATGTTTTCCTGCGTATTTTAGGCTGCTGTTTGCTGAATTATAGCGAAAAGCAAGCAGTATTTACGGTATTTGATGCTTTTTTACTTTTGGAAAGGAAAAAATGCAACGCAGACTAAAAGGAAAATATGTACGAAATTTCGTGCTGATAAACTCGTGATAAACCGTTTGCATAAGCTTGGCTACGTGTCTCGGTACGATATTTGGGTGCCTCACGATTTGAATGAAAAGAATTTAATTGACCGCATCTCCATTTGCGATTTGTAGTTCAAACGCAATGAAGTGTTTCATTTTTAAAACGGGCAAGAAAAGAGGTTGGTTCACAATAACGAAAGATCGAAACGAGATCATTCTAAGATTTCCAGAATCATTGCAAACCAAACCGAAACAAAGCATTCACGCGAAAAAAATCATGCTGTGTTTGGTGGGATTTTAAGAGGATCATATACTACGAGTTTCTTTCGCAAAATCAAACTATTGATTCTAGTAAGTATTGTTTTCAACTCGACGTTTGAAGAAAGTGGTCGACGAAAAGCGTCCAGAATTGTCCAATCGTAATGGGATCATATTTTATGAAGCAACGCTCGATCTTACGTATCTTTGGCAACTCGGCAAAAATTATTACAGTTTGGCTGGGATGTTTTGCCTCATCCGTTGTATTCGCCTGATTTTGCACCATCAGATTTTCACTTATTCAGGTCTCTGCAGAATTACCTCGATGGAAAAACTTTTAGTTTCTTGGAGACTTGCAAAACCCACCTTGAAGAGTTTTTTGTTGAGAAGTTCTGGGAGGATGGAATTTTGAAATTCCCCGAAAGATGGCGAGAAGTTATCGAACGAAGCGGTGTATACATCAATTAATAAGGTTCTTTTTTAATACAAAAATTCTATCTTTTAATTTAACCTCTTGCTTTACGATTTAATTTCACAGAAACATGCGTGTGGAGACTATTTAATTTTAATGCAACTCTATGCGGATGTTATCAA
>JAITYT010000622.1:209896-220015 GCA_025433975.1 Liostenogaster flavolineata | reverse complement strand
TTTTTTTTTTTAATTCTAATGGAATTGAACTTGTTTGTTCAACATTAGAACTATTAGACGTAATACGCGAGTTAGTAATCGTAAGACCGTTACTATCGACAATGGTCAATCCAACGGTATATGCTTCGTGGATTCGATTTGATAGTGTCTCCGAATGTACGGTTTTTAGTCGACAACGACAAATGATCTGACGAATGAGGATTGTAAATTGACCTAACCATTAATGCGGCAGGGTAATTACAAACAAAACCTGCTTTATTACGATTTCTATAAATCTTACTTCGTATTTAGCGATAGACGAAACAATTATAAAATTATCAAATCCTTTACATTTCTTCTATTATTTAAAATGAAAATTAATGCAATGAAATATTTTTATTAATTTATATTAATGAAAATTCTGAACCTAAAATATATTTAGGACTAATCATATACGAGTTCAGAATATGTTACAATGATATACGCCTTTTTTGGCTAGAAATGTTGTAAAGGAAGTGCTAAAATAGAAATTTACGAAAGAAAGCGTGAGTGTGTGAACTATCATGCGATCGGAATTAAAGAGTAAATTCGACAGTCCGTCGACTTTTACATATGAAGTCCTGAAATATGGCCCACTTACTTACGGTTACATGTTTACCTTTGAGCTTTTAACAAAGTAGTACGACACTTAATACTTTGGCAAATGTCCATCGTATTAAGCGTTTTTTACTTAAGTGAAAATTTTGAAGATTATTAAACGTAAAAATAAACCTAAATATAATATATGAACGATACGTAACTTTCTCTTTGCGTTAGCGATATTTATCGAGTACAAGGACGTTTATTTTACTGTCTAGCAATATTTCCGTTTTAAATTTTATTTCTTAGCCGATATAGGTTGATACTCAAAATAACAATTTTATTTTAAATTACATAATAATTTATTAAATTTTTAAATCGTTATAAAGAAAAAAATAATTGAACACATTTTTGATAAAGAAATATAAATAGTATTTTATATTAGACGGTTTCTTCAAATATTTAGGATATTTAAAATACTTAATTAACGCCAATTAGAAATTTGAGATTTTCCGTAGACAAAGATAATTTGAAGATTTAAATAATAACAGATAGTTGGTAATTTTACTTTCTAATAATATTCTCGAGCGTGCAGTCACGCATGCTACAGTAATGACGATATACCTATATACTTAGAAATTTCAGTTTAAACGGAAACTAAAGTCTGGTTGTATACAAATCGTAGGATACCGAAGAATCGAAATCTTTTAGGGTTAGTAGGTTATTCGAAGTTTAAGTTTGTCTGTAGTCGTGCGTGAAAAAGACGTTAATGTGAATCTTATTAGTTTATTCGAATAGACAATTTTTATATATATTGTAGACACTAATAGAAAAAAACACGCGCAATAATACTTTATGAATTAATCTTGCAAGAGCTGTTAGAGACATTTCAGAGATTAGAAAAATATTTCGATCATCGAATTATTACTTACATTCTAATGATTTATAAAAAAATTATAGAAATAATTTGTCCACACAGGATTAGGTTCTTAATAACTTAATAACTTAATAAATTTATAATAATATGTTATTATTATAAATTATATATTATTATATTATAATTTATATTTATTATATAAATTATTATTATAAATTAATATGTTCCTCTCTTTTATTCGGAAAAATAGGAAATACTTACAAGAGGATAGCAGCGACGATAATTATAATACTTCGGCAACAATAACGACGGATTCGTATTTTATCTATATACATACATATCACGCGTATACATGGATGTTCGTGAAGACGTGAAATCATCCACGGTGTGTGAAAACCTCGCATGGTTACGAAGTAGTCAGGGTCCGAGGTAGTAAGTACCGTTATACTTGGCAGCTTCCTGCCGCGTCGGATTGCGACCTCCATCGACGGCCCTGCTCAGTTCTACCTCTGCATACTTATAGCGCCTTTTTGGTATTACCATCATTGTCACCTATGTGACACACGCGATACGCGACGGTGTATGAGAGGGATACATCATTCCTTACTCGTACCACTGACAGATCTTCCGTCTCTCTTTCTCTTCCTTCCTTACATTCATAGCTTATATGTGTTTAATTTTTAGATTTCCTAATGCCAGAATCTGGTACTGCCATTCGCAAAATCTTAAAGAACGCGAGATCGTAATATGGAGGTCCTTTCTGTTCTGCATGAAAGCGTGACGGATAGGCGCGAGCATAATTATTCGATGTTGTTCCATTATTTTTAATAGTATTTATAGTAAATTATCGTTATCACTGTTATATATTAGGTAACTATCTAGTATAGTACTGTTGTTTTGTTTCGAAAGGTAATTTCTTTGCATTGTAATAAATAATTTCATTTCTTTCTATATTTATTTTTCGTAACACTGTGTATATCGTTTCGTGTTCGAAAATTCTTATTCTATCTGCTTGGGTTGTCTTGAGAAGGATTTGTGATGCGTACGTTGTTTTTTCTCTTGCTTATTATCAAGAAATACATTGATACTTTAAATAAATAATTTAATCTAATAAATAAATTTTTTAACGAAGAAATTTTTATCTTCGGATATTTCATAATCGTGACAGAGTGGTATTATGTCGACTATTTTTGAGACGCCGAAAAAAACGTCACCATAGTTTGGCTTCTTCTTTGAAAAAACGCGCATGCCAGGAACGAATATCTGGCATTTCATTGTCGAAACTTGGCAGATACGCGTCTGTGTAGATACGTGCGTATGCATAAGTATGCGCAGACAGACAAGCAAAAGAGGACGCACGATGTAAATGCCTCCCCGTTAATTCGACGCGAGTTTTGTGGGACACGAGTGCAAGATGGGTAAAGAGTACGAAGAATTCGGATATCGACGAAGAGAGACCACTGGCGCTCAGTTACGAAGCGCGCGTGACCAGGACGTCTTCGGTTCGGCCTGAGGAGGAGAGGATGTCGATTTTCGATCGGAATTATAGCGAACGAAGAAACCGAGCGAATCGTTACGTACACGCTTAATTGTACGTGATTACTACTACTTACTAACTAATTGTATCGAAGAATTTTTCTTTGAAAATATCTTTAATCTTTTTGTCTTCTAATGTTCGTTATATTCCTATAAAATTTTATCAATTTTCGAAATTACAGATCACGAATAATATTATTCATTTAACTTTATTTTTTGGCAGGCCAAATTATTTTATAGTTTCTAATGTAAGTCGTGTATATTATTTTCGACATAATTATTATTATTATTTTGTTTATTCGTCATTTTTGTTCCATCAACTCGATCATTCGCGTATTATAGATTAGTATAGGTGACGAAGTTTATATTCCGTATTGTTTCAATATTTACAATTTTGTGTACAATTTTAAAATATCGGATAAATTGCTCCAATGTTAACCTTTCAAAAATTGGTAGAAAACAAAAAAAAACGATTGTTAAGACTTTAATCAGAAATTATTTGCCAAGAAATTATTAATGCCTTTTTGTTAAAAGATTATTTTTTATATTATGCATATTTGTGCGTGTATAAATATACGTTAGACCGGTGGTATGTACATACATATATACATATATACACACGTAAATACACGACACATTAAGCATAACATGTATACAATATACGTGTACACCTGGGCCACCGCTTCTCTCGGTCAGCATCGAACGGTTTCTCAGGTCGACGCCCTGCCAAAACCGCCTAATCGTTGTCCGGTTTAGTTTCGATGCATGGTATTATTCTTTCAAACGAATATTATTATTAACAATACAACAAGACAATTTAGTGTCTGTTATTACAGTGATAATATTAGTCGAGTCGTACTTGATTTCGAGTGTGGGAGGTCAAATAAATTTCCTTTTTTAAATGATATTCTGCCACTATCATTGAGGTCAATGGTTACTTCTTCCATAAGAATAATGATTTTTTACGACAATCGCAATTCGTTATTGGTACCATATCCATTTTTGTTACTTTCGTCTTCATTCGAACAATTGGTATCTAGATACACAGCTTTTGGTTTAAGATGCGATACGACGAAAGAAAGTCGCGAAAGTACCTAATTGAACGGTTGTACGCATCGAAAGTCATTGACAATAATTGAACGAAAGCAGTAGCTATTAACAAGTACGACCAAGTCGATGATCTCGATTTGGAAACACGAACGACATCCGTTAATTGCTATATTTTAAAAATCTATTAAAAATTCTGTTGAAAATTAAAATTTGACATTAGCTATAGACATTATTTGAGGTTAGCTAATGCCTATTATCGTTACAAAAAATTAGTATCAATAAAGGATTGTTTTCCGTTGCATATCCGACGTTTTGAATTCAGAAGACTCCAAAAGTAGGACAAACGTTTCATCGCGAGAATTTGGTATTACTTACAATTTTCCAGAGATTAGTAAAATCGAGTTATCAAAAACGTGTCCTTATCAATCACAGTGAGTCACGAACGTACGATCAACTACTCATCAACCGCAACTGTAGTTGCAAATTTAGTAGCGCTTCTTAGTAACGGATCGAGGATGACTTCATCGCACCAAATCGAATTAAACAAGCGTCTAAACTACCTATCGGAGGATAGACTTGGAAAAGACTCGGCTGTTACAGTTACAAGCTTTGCAATTTCACGTATCCCGTCTGTCGTGTATATCGTATGGCGCCTTTTCAAAGCTAAACCGGAATATTGTAACGAAACCTTGCGACGACGCGTGCTTCGTAGGAGGAACACCACAACCAAGGCTTTCTGCCTTGGTAAGCGACTTAAGGATGATGGTTCCGTTTTATTTATAAACAGCACGACTCTCTTCGGATCCTTGCGTGCAACCAACCAGTTACCGGGTTGAACGCCTCGAAATGTAGTAGGCGCTATGCTAGCGACATAATTTGACATGTAAATCTTTTGCCGCAAATTTTTTTTTTTCATTCATCTATCGTTATTATTTTACTGTTCACTTTCTCTGTCTTCTTTATCCTACGTTCTTTTAATCTTATAAATTCCAGAATAATTAAATATTACGTAATGATAGGCTAATGTAACTACGTGGGTTAATGTAAACTTAAACCTGCTCTTTTATGTAATTCAGCTAATGTTATTTAATGCGAAACAAGTTAACGTAATTTAATGTGGTCATAATTTCGCGTAATACGGCGTATAGCGTGTTCGCCATTATTCATCATTTGATAGTTAGACGGAAAATCTGTCTTTCTTCGATTATTTCTGTACGCCGTTTTTTTAAATACATCGCATTCGAAGTATCATGCGGTTCAGTGTTCTTTGTGCAGTTTTCTTTATAAAAAACGTTTTAATTTTCCAATAGAAAATGGTGGAGATTTTACTAACGAAATATTCCTATCTTACGTTTGATGATTTCAATATAGTAACAATATAATACATGGATTTATAAGAATCTTTGCAGGGTACGAGATGTGCGCGTTGGAGTAATGTAGAAGAGGAGCTTCCGTATGTGTCACGAGAGCGCGCTTTCGAAGTGATTGTCGCGATAGTTGGCGAACGGCCGCAGGCAGAGTGGAGACATTGATGCTCGAAAAGAACGATCGCCGGGAGTCGGTTCTGACACGCTCTTTTCCCACTGGCAAGGGAACGACAGCTGAATTTCTTCCTCTGCTTCTACTTATTCTTCTTGCAAACCTGAATGAAAGTTGTATCAACCGGGATTAACGACAAACGTGAAGTTCATTGATACGTATTCTTTAACTCTATATAACGACGAGTTTAATATCTATTAAGCGTTTGAGAACTTTGAAGGTGTACATATGGATCGAACTCGACGAGAGAAAACACATCTTGCTCAATTTGTTATAAAATTAGTTTGGTAGATATTTTCGTGAATCTTCGACCACATTCAAAGAGATAAAGTAGATCGATATAAGTAAATTATAGAATAAAGCCTGAAACGCGCCAATATTGGAATAATAAAATCGTAACTTTACGAAACAATAGTGTGCAGGAGGATTGGTGGGCAGGAGGAACTATAATATTTTGTGATCGATGCTAAGTAAGTTTCCTAGCGAAAGTCATATGTTTAAATCCTGTTTCACTTTATTAAAGATTACATCTAACTAGTGATTAGTCATTTTTCAGCAATCTGTCGACCAAAGGAAGCTGTATCTTCGACATTGAAACCAGGTTAAAGACGCACGAACCGGCTTTACGCTTATTCATATTGCTACGTCAGGTCCGTAAACATCACAGATTGTTTAAGCAATCTGCGTCGCGTTTTTTTTCTCTTTTTTTTGATAAAACTTCAAAACGTATCGAATTTGTAGAATCGAAACGAAAGGAAACGGAGGCACGTTTTAAGACGAGACATCGAGCACATAGCGTGACACCGTGGCGCGCCTCGGCGGATATTATGCTCACGTGATATGATTTCTCGCGGAGGTAACGCATATTCGCGATGAAACGTCGCGGTTCCGCGTTTCGACGCACGCACAGCGAGGAAAATCACATAGCGTAAAACGTCGATTACGACAGTGCTTCCCAACATCGATTCGCAAAGATCAAAGATGTTTCTACGAGAGGATTAAGATTCCTCGACTCTCCAGATTCGCGAGTGCCGATGTAACGTTTACGTCGCTTCTCTCTTTCCGTTTCATTCGATATCGACGACAAGCGCGCAACCTTTCTCTCGTATAACGATTCTGCATCATAAATAATTCAAAACGGAAACGATCCTAGGAGAAGATCGAAAAGCGAAAGAAAAAAAGAGGAACGTCAACGACAATGGACTGCTATAACTTATGAAGGCGCATATAGAAACGGCGATTTCGAAGAAACCTTTCTCTTTTATTAGAATATATCGGACGTGGACGACGGCGTTTCCTTTGGATCTATCCCGCATCGTTAACATCCTTGGGGCTACGCCATCGGTTCGATTACCATACAATATCTTCTTGAACGTTCTCGTTCACGGCGCTAACCACGGTGTTCAATGGTAAGAAACACAAGAGAGTACGGCGTAGATCTTATGGGTTTGCGGTAAGCACCTTGACACATCGTTTAAAATTTTCACGTCGGACGGCCGGCGTCTTTCCCCGCGGATACCGCCATGATCATGGCGTATCGCGTACCGTACCATACGTGATCCCCATCCGACGCACTCTGCGCTACAGTTTCCATCCTATTGTCGTAATCGTATGCGAAAGACGAATGGTGGAGCAAGAAGAGGAAGAGGAAGAGGAGGTGGAGCAGAAGGAATACGTAGATAGGTAGGTTGTTGGTAGGTAGATCCTGTCTCGGCTGGATTCGGTATCGTCGCCGAGGATAACCGAAGTGACTCCAGGCACCATTCGCCTACGTTCACGGCTGTTTCCTTTTCTCGTTGAACTTCTCAGGTAAAAAGAGGTGGCGGCGACGTTGGCGATAGTGGTGGGGATCGAGAGGTGGTGGAGAAAGAAGAGGTGGCGGTGACGATGAAGAAGGAGACGATCGTGAAGAAGGAGAAGAAGAAGAAGATGAGGCAGGAGAGAGTCGGAGAGAGTCGGAGAGAGGGAATAGGAGGAGTGAGTGGAAGGAGCAAAAGGAGAGGGTTCTTTCTCAGGTAACCCTCGCCGTTCACCCGAAGAGAGAAACCGCGGTTCTTCAGTCTCGAAACGTTGGGCCGGAGGGAAGGAGCTCCGTGACCCTGAAACTAATTTCTGCCTCGTTCTTTCTTCTCCTTTTTTTCTTCTTTTTCCTTCTTCCCTCTTCCCTTCGCCTTTCCGTCGCCGTATCTTTCCTCGTCGGGCCCTTTCTTTCGTCGCTTTTGGATCGCGCGAGCTGTGCGAAAGACCGATCGGGAGAAGTTGGAATCGATCGAGAAGACGGCAGGACGAGCGGAGGAAAGAAAGCCAAGGAAAAAAGGGAAGAAAGTTAAGACGGAACGCAAAGGAAGGAAGTGACTGCGCGCGTGCGCGCGCGCGCATCTAGTACCTTGATCGTTCGTCGTATCGATCGATGCTCTTCTCGATCCTCTATCACGCGCTGCTCGTCAAAATTGCCATCGATTCAGTTTTAACGTATCGTTCTTTCATCGCTACGTAAGAGAGGAAGAGATAAAGGAGGAGAGAAGTTCACGCGACCATCGTTTTCTATAAGTCGTTCACTGTGTGCAGTGGGATTTGTCGTCGATTCGAATTAGAATCGTCAGTGGTGTACATGTACCTGCCTGTAACGAGGAGTAATCTCATCGTAGGAACGTAGGAGAAAGAAACGTAAGTCTTTCATCTCTCTCTTTGTCCTTTTCTTCCTCGGAAAATTCCAATCGAATCTCTTCGAAGTAACCATCGATGCGAGAATACCTTAGAATTTGACTGAACGAGGGCGGAACTTATGATACGTTCGTATGCTATTGTTTTGCATTCGACATAGATGCGAAACGTCGTGTTACAAGTTTTCCCAAAGGATTTGAAGCGAGACGAACGTTGCAACCTTTTTGTCGGAGAAATCCTTGAAATCTCGTGGGTGCGCAACTTTGTATTCATACGTGCAACTTACCTCTGACAAGCACGTAGGAGTACGTAAGAGAATCTTCGATAAAAAATCCCTAGAAGATTCCGAGAACCGAAGAAAAGGAAATAAATGTAAAAGTATTTACCTGCGCGGCATATATGTACACGTACGTACGCTTATACTTGCGCTTATGTATACGTATTCGTGTAAAACTGCGTTAAGCGTCGTATAATTCAGTGGAAGGTGAATTTAGTAGATGTACTCGCGTTTGGTAATCGAAGAACCGACGAAGATACCAACGAACGTAAAAGACGCCAGTGGGAAACGTCGAGAGGAGCTTTCGCTATAGGGGAGGGAAGGAGAGAAGGAAGGAGACACGCTCAACAAAACTCAGGGGGAGTATCACGTTCGTGGTAGGCACGAAGGTGCACGTGAGAGTGCATGGAATACTTGTAGGCGGGAATAAGTACGCACGAATCGGCATTACAGATAGAAATGCGTACTTAAAGTCGATGCGAAGTTTGGTTGCTTGATAAAAGTGTTAAATAGTGGTGGAGTTAAAATAATGATTAAAATGCGAAAATAACGAGTAAAAAAATCTTTTTGTGATTTCCTAAGATACGTTCGAGTTGCAGAACGATTCAAAGATTTTTTCTTAATTAGGATTAATTAGAAGTAAAAGCTTCTTTGTGTACCAACAACTTTTTACCTGATTCTTAAGGCTTGTTAGATGATCTGGGAATTTCTCCATGCGTAAATTTGGAATTTTATGTGGAGTGGTTAATTTCAAATATTAGAGATTGTTACGGTATCTTCGTGCGATTTCAACGAAATTATTTAAGAGTCGCAACCAAGCATCGGAGTTTCGTATCTCGTCTATTGCCAAGCGGTTCAGCCAGGTGGAAACTCGAATCGGCCAGGTGCAAAACCGTGCTTTTGCTCAATGCGCCTTAGGAACGCCGGAAGTTCTTCTTTGAGTCGTCTTACGACAGAAAGGCGAATTAACGTCTGTTAAGGTACGATAGAAGAACGATCTAATTCGTTTTCCTAATCGTATTGTTGTAGGTCGTGTCATCTTTCCTTCGATGTTTGACACTTCCTTCGAATCGGCTGCACGCGTTTCTATCGTTCCTTATTGGGATACCGCGTTCGAGCAGGTATCGCATCAATTGCACGTTACATTTTTATTGTTATTTTTATGTTATCGAGGACGAAGTCCGATGATATTAATCGACGGATCAACGATCGCGACTTCGTAGAAATACCGTGTGCGAGCGTAAATGATGACGAATAATTTGGAATTTCATGCATAATCATGGTTCCGTGTGGCGATGATAGACTTCAATCGTTGTAGGTAGATATTTGACCGATAAAACTTTTTACTTTGATAAATATTTTCAATTAGCCTGCTTTATCTATTATTTTTAATTCCATCATAAATAAACAGGACGCGCGAAACGATCTTTTCACATTCGTTGGATATTATTTGGATAATTATATCGTAATATTATTCTTTTTGCGTAATTTTCGTTTATTTCAACGTTAAAAATTCTTTCGAAGAATCTTCGAGGCACGGATTATTCATTCACGAGTGAGAGTTAAAATCTTCGAATTAACATCAGTCTTGAATGTTCATGGGAAGACGGTTGGTTCG
>JAITYT010000622.1:193389-205538 GCA_025433975.1 Liostenogaster flavolineata | reverse complement strand
AAAAAAAAAAAATGACTTCGTATATTTTCCTTATTCTACAAATGTGAAAAGTACGTAGAAAAATAAGGAAGCAGACAGCGTAAAATTAATAATTTGCACAACTTATCGCGTCATTAATGTTTAGCCTATCAGCGGAACGATATTTACACGCTCTCTTGATGAGAGAAAACGATCGATTGAACCTTATTTGAATCCTGTTTCACATTCGTGAACTGTTCGACAGTTCGACGAATGTTCATAGCATCATCGGTTACGAGAAGTAAACTACGATGTTGACGATGTTCCTAAGTTGGAGTTCGAAGAGATTACGATAGCAGGATTGCGGTGTGTTAACGGTAGAGCCGCGCTAATTAACACCCGCGCGCCATGCCGGTACCAAATCGATGATGCGCGCTTACGAGCACGCTCGCGTTCGAACAATGCCAGTCTTAATTACCAACTGGGTGGAGGGGTTCAGGTGCAAACGGCTAACGTCGCGTTAAGTCTCGTAATTAACTAATAGACCCCCATCGAAATGGGAACACTGCGCGACGTCTGCCGCTAAATAGTTAATTCGCAACGGTCTCGTCAACGTCGTAACGGTCCTCTAACACCTTCCAAGACGTTTGCCGCTCGTGAAGCGCTAGACGAAAGACTGACAAGAACGAAGAGGCGGATAGGGGGAGGAGGATAAAAGAAAATTCTATCACAAGGAAATCAACGTCGTTAATCACGGAAACTAATAAAATGGTGGGTTCTGGATTAGAAATGAAAATTACATACATCACTGTTGCAAGTTTCTAATGAACTATCACAAAGTGCTCGAGCGCTCTTCGACGGAAGCTGATGCTATTATATGCCGAATCCGTTATATTCATATGAATTCTGTAAGTTATGATGGTAATTAAACAGACTGAAGCCTCCATAAAGGTGAAGATTTGTTATATGTTGCTCGAAAGAAACGCATCGAGTTTAAACAGCCTTGCCAGGAGAGAATTTAGCTACAATGAACATATGCAATGGATCCTTTTTGAAAATGATACTCGCAACTTGTCAATGTTCGATGTTCGACAGAATAATGTTCGAGAGTTTCGTAATTAATAGTCTAGATAGGAGTCTGTTAGCTTCGAATTTTTTGATTTGGGGAAAGAGGCTTGCTTGATGCGAACTAGGCTCGAAAGATAGGAACGTAATTATCGTAAAAGCTGAACCTATTAAACGAAACGCGCACGCGCCTTGCCAATTAATTTGAGTCGGTTTGTATCACACGATCGGGCTAAATTATGCCTTTATGTAAATGATCATGCTGAGAAATCATTTTTTAGATAAATCAGTAAGAGAGAGAGAGAGAGAGAGAGAGAGAGAGAGAGAAATGCGTTGCGAGAAAGCCTATCGATGGTTTGCCCGTCGTTAATCTATGTAAACGGATCTTTCTGCCACCTGTTAAATTTTCTATTAAAATCTATTAGATTATTTGACCCTACCTCATAATTCAACAAAAGATGATCTAAAAACATAATTGATGAAATTCGGATTTTGATAGTTAGGACAGTTTAAAATGGTTAACGCGATGCTACGAATAGAATGGAATCAATCGATCAACAAAGAGTATTTATTGCTAGTCCTATCCTTGGTCTGAGAAGTGGTAGACCACGGACTCGCTCGAAAGGGACACAGGATGTGGTGGAATGCGCTTGCACAATCGTCGGTTAAAACCGCATGAAAGAAACATCCAGCATCACCGAGTCTCAACCGAGCAGGTAGCAAGTCCACTTTCGATTACGTACGTATGCATCAAGGAAGTTTCCCGAGATATACGGTATCTCACCGTCGAGTTTGCCACTGTTCGCGGCAGTCGCTTCGTAGATGAACAAATTATATTCCTTAACAACCGTTGTATTATACCTTATGTAAGCAGATACATTCTGAATTTTGATTTCTTTCTTTTTATCGCTTAGGAAGAACATCGATGCTTCTGAAATGTTGTCCTTTTTTTACTAGGTTTTTTGATTTACGCATTGTGGTGTAATTAAATAAAAATAAAATGTTGGTATCTTTTGCGCGTTCGTGTCGTTTCCTTATCATAATCATTTGTGTATAAAAATCAAAGGTAAACATATATTTTAAGAGATATGCGTTACTAATATAAAGAGAGACTGAAAGAGAAAGAGAGAAAAACAATTAGACTTTGTGTGTGATATCATATAATCTTCGAGGCAGGTCTACCGTGTAAGGTGGCTGGTAGACAGAAAAGGACCCTTCTTCCATACATCGGTAGAGGTTCCTAAAATCTATTCATTAGCTTCCTTCAGCCTACAATTCTCACAGTTAAACCTGTATGGTACATTCACAACCAAAATTTTTTGATTCCTATCGAAATCCCGTTTCACCAGCAGGCGATAGAATATTTGCTTTGTGAGAAATGTATGGGAAAATATATATAATGAGATGCCATATGTTCCAAACGTCCGTAAATTTCAACACGACATTGTTTCGAAATGTTTTAATTCCTTCGTTACGAAAGACCTTTAGATCAAAGAGTAGAGAATAATCAGTGGCCAATTTCTAGTCATTTGCTAGTAATCCTTTGAGACTATCCGTTCAGCGATCAGACGAATCATAGTCTTTGGATTCGTAAGTCAACGTACAAGCACCAGCTTCTAGAAGTTTCGAGATACAATCTGGAGGTGGTAAGCCAATCCGTTAGGCTTTCCGACTCTAAGCGTCCTCATCTGAGTACTGCTCTCAATTAATATTAATATTAACTTCATACTAATATTTATATTCCTATTTATTAATGGAATTTATTCCGACGATTCGCACCTCGCGGTAGAATCTCACAAATACTCTGAACAAGAAGTATTCTAGCATTATTCAAGCAGTATCTTACTAGTATCTCACGGTAGTCTCACAGTATCATACACTTGAATCTACATTCTATACACCTAGAGGAAAGGTTCTTACATAGTCTTTTCTCTATCTGTGTATGTTGAATCGTGATTCGATAAAGTAATCGTAAAAATTAAAACCGTAACGCTGTAAATGTCCTAAACCTCGCGACGTCGTAACCAGCTACGTTTCTGAAACAGTGGCTGTGCAATTAACGTATCATACATCACTGTACGACGCAGTGAAAGGGTGAACTTCCTCGAGGAAACGCTTGCGTGCGTGTTTCGCGCTTTTTTAATTTCAGCGTCAACGCGTCTAGATGCACGTTCCCAAGAAGCAATTATGAAGTTGCTTGTCAGCGCTGCAGATGGAAGTGCCGTTTATCGGAGATGGGAACATCATCCGGAAGAAATATACACGAGCGTCTTCGTTTCGATCGTTTTTCCTTATTCGCGAGGATTGTATTTCGCAAGAATCTCCGTACGACTTACAGAAATTGGATGGGCAAATTCTCCATTTTCACGGCACCATAAAGCAGTGAACTAATCGGTCATCGCGTAATAATTACCTGACGTCGTGCGACCGTAATACGTCAGATTAGTACACCGACTGTCGATAAACGGGTTCCAGATACGATCCGTGGATGGCCGGAAGTGGCCGATTGTCCGATGTTAATGGATCCTCGAGCTTGCACTTGTCACCGTGAGCGAGGACAGCCATACGTATCCACGGCCAGGCAGGACGTCTTCTATTTGTGAGGGAAGGGAACGTCATGGCCATGCGACCTTACCTACGGCTACCACGCGTTCTCCGTGCCGCCATAGCGTTCAAATAACGTTCATCGGGATAGTATTCGTAGCGCGTGATCGTTCGATCATCGATCGCTCTCGATATACCGTAGATCGTACCGCGAATTTCAGGTTAAAACCCTTTTTTCCCTTTTTTATAAGGTAGTGTGCGAATCGAATTGCAGGCAGTTACAAAGGCTTGTTGCAAAGCCTGACTTCGAATCTTTAACCTTTTAGAGTCGATTAAATAAAATGTTGATATTTAATCTGTTAACTGCTTATGTCACATATATGCGTCATTTTTGAAAGTTAAACTTAGCATCTATTTTATAACGAAATTAAAAAAGAATTATTCAAACAGAAATAATAATTATTATTATATTCTTTTTAATCGGGCACACGGAAGAGTGCTTTAAAAAAACTAATCAGTTAACAGGTTAAGTATCAAGTATTTGACACGTGGTTCGGTTGAATCTGTGTGGAAATGGAAATTTTCATCGAATTTTTTCATAGACGATTAATAACATTTTTATCGATTTCCATGATTTCAATCTATAACGGTGCATTCGTTTATTATGTATTACGACGATTCGACATATCCGTCGTGCGGTTAATGCTACCGATTACCAATTTCGTCATCACTCGGCGGAAGTCTATTACGAAGTCGGTCTCCATCTAAGGGAACAGGAAATACGATCGACAGAGTCAAACCGAGCGGTACCAGTACGTTTGTGATGATCTTTACTGCTTGCGTTTCGTCGTCTTCGTGATCACTTTTGTCTTGGTCGCCGTTCTTCAACGAAGTTCTTTAATTTTTCATTGATTTCACGTACTTCATAAGACTGACCATTTGCGTTCGAACAAGATGTTATTTCAAGAGCAGCAGAAGTGCGCCGTTAAATTCACTTGAATTCGAAAGTATGCGAATTCGTTAGGACTCGATTTTAGCGAGTTTCTATCGGCGTTTTAACAGTTTGAGAGGCACTTTAGTCGGGAAGAGCAACGCGAGTCTTATCTTAAAAGTTACTACGGAACTTTCTCAAAAACTGTCCGATCGGCGTATTTCACGAGATCCGTCGATGACAGTTATTTTTCAAATATTTTCCAAAATTGTATGGGTTACGGTGTTCGTTATTTCAAGTTCGAGATGCTGCTCTTGACTTTGTCTGCTTTATTGCAAGTGGGGCACAGTTTCGACGAGGAAATAACCTCGAGAGACGTTCGGAGAGCGAGTAGCGCATGGATAATTTACCGGAATATCGAGTTACTATTGCGGATGCAAAACTATCGATCTCTGGTTACCTGCGTGCAACGGAGAGCGAAGCACGAGATACCAATTTCAAATTGCAATCGATATAGGCGAATGGATTCGCCTTCAGCTTGCAATGTCATCGAGGGCGAAATTTGACTTAAATCTTGTCGCTTTAGAACGCAAACTGTCCCGGTTCCATTGCGACGGTTCGAATTATGCTCGAAACGTTTGCTAGGAGGTTTTCGAATTACAATTCTACAGGTTCTCTACCTCGATGCAATGTAATTTGCCAAGGAAGAATAGGTATACGTGAATCTTTGTTTTCGAGGGCACACACGTATGCCATTTACACGCTAAAACTTAGCCTAGTCGTGTGTCTGTCGAGGAGTTTGTGCTCGATTTTTACGTGCGTCATCTCGTACCGTTTAACAGGAAATTCGAATACTTTCTAATACTGACCTACAGTATCCTGTCAACGTACGTATCTACCTACTTTTATTGTCTCTTTGGTTAAGTCGGTCGCGTATACAGAAGGCATACTTTTTCACCGTTTACATATCAGTATACATAAAGTCTGATACCATGGAAAAGATTTTAACATTCATTTTTTACGATATCGTCAGTATATCCATGGATATATTCCGTATCTTTACGTTATAAAAAAGTTGTCTCCATTTTCCAATTCTAAACAAAATATTTCTCCTTTTCCTTACATCAAATTTGTCCCAAAAAAATGTTTGTTCAATTAATTAAAATTCAAGATATCTAATGGATATTATCATAGCTTTGAAAGTTAACGTGCTACTCTTTCACGAGCGATTTCTGATTTCTTGGCACGTGCGAAGCTGTTTTAAACATTCGAAGGTGATCCACGGTAGGTCGACGAACGCTTTAAACAGTTTGCCGACATGTCAATGTCATTCTCGAGCACGATTTTCTTCCGTGATTTCCTGCGAAATTATAAAGAGTTACGTAATAGTCGCCGATCTCGAAATTCGGCGATGGCCACCTCGTATCCGTTTTCGTCTGTACGACGTGGATATTCGATTTACTCGAATGATCGAAGGTGGACGATTTGATCCTCGCAAGAAAAGCGACGAGGAAATGGATAAGAAAGAAGAGTCGTCTGTGCGTTGGAACGCATTAAGGACGCAACTAACAGTTGGATACCATTTTACCGGTTCTCCGGCGCAGGTAGAAGGAGCTGGACGAGGATGCGCGTATGAAAGCGGCTCCTCTCGCACCAGTCGAACGTTTCCACGCAGGATCGACGCGCACACGCTCAAGGACGTGACGCGTCTGGATTCATCGTAAAACCGTTATGCCTACCCTGTCTGGTCGATCGTCGAACGACCGAAGACGAACATAGAACACGTGGTCGACTGGACTGTTTCCGGCTTATTTATTTATTTCCGTCCGTACGACGACACCGTCGTGTTACCACGGCTCCCCGAGTCTTCTCTTCTTGTATCTCGCGTTATGCGAACTGTTCTTATATTTTTTATGTTATAAGAGGCGATGCGCGATTATCGTACGTTCTTCGTACGCCTCGACTCGACTCATCGTGCTGGTGCTTGGTCCGAGAAAAAAAAATATATATACGGTTTAATGTATCGGTAATGCCATTCTCTCGCTGTGCCAAATATTCTACGGATGTAATCACGGTCAAATCGTAATCTCCTGACCGGTGTACCCACGTACTTGCTGGAGATATCGACTTCCTGGCGTATCACGACTAACGGCACGTCCAACTGCGGTCGACTGGTCGGAAGCACTTTTATGAACGATTCGAGTTGCGCACGAATGTTGGATTCTACGAAGAATCTAATTTTAACGCGTCATACGGAGCAGCCGGATCGCGGAAACGCCATCAAAAATCAGATAATGAAGTTTCGAGTCGAAGGATTCTGACCATAAGAATGGTTAGAGAAAGGTTTCGTTCATATCAATGACAAAGAAAAGAGATTCGTCTTTTATAACGATCGAGTTATTTATTTAATGTCAAGATAGACCTTCGCGTCGGTTTGCATTTAATTGTAAATTTAATAACTTTGAAACGAATTATTCAATACTACACAAATCACGTTTTCATACGGATAGCACAATAATTTATTATTTATATATTCGATAGACATTTTTCGATGCTGATTTATTTATTTATACAGCGAGAGATAGAAAATGTGAACACTGTCGCGTGAAACTTGTTCTCTACTACTGATTTTTCTTGATGCGACTTTCATCGTGGAAACGTCAAAAGAAAAACGGCAAGATTTGTAAGAAAGAAGAACATGAATTCATCCTGGTTTCACACGATATTAACAATTACAATGAAATTACGTGGTTACTAAATTCACGTCGCATTCACGAACGGCAATTGTAGTCTTCTTCTTTGAAACTTTCTTCCATTCCGACGTTATATGCTTCACCAATACGTCTAATATTATCGCTTTTCGTAATTTGTCGTATCAATATCACGCTTTTCTTTCATAATCTCCAATTTTCCATACTAGGACTCATCATTAAGTTTAACAGCCATATTTTTAAACAGCTTATCGAAACGATTAAATATATATATCAAAGTATCACGTTTTAACCGTTGAAATTCACTTGCCACGACTTCATTGAAAGAAACTCCATGCATTAAATACCCCATTCGCAGATGACAAAATATCGTCGATTTATCATCCAATTGAATGAACTTATAACATCGATCGAAATTAGGATCAAAATTCTAGCACGGGTCTTCACGTGTTCGCGTCTCACGGCACTCGTGACGATCCTGGTATCGCGGTGAAGCGAATTCCGTCTATTGGAAGCCAAAAACGGTGCGCTTGCCAATATCTTCATAGAATTTGCACAACAAGAGGCACAATGAGACGTAAATTGACACTCCGTGTTGGCGCGCGGTGAGAAAAAAACGACAGTGTGTTGCATAAACACTGGCGCGTATAACGCTGCGATTTTCTCCTTTCTCGCACAACGAAATAATAAAACTTTCGCGATACTCTGTTACCGGTATTACAAACAACGTCGCCACTTCTACCGGTGCCGCTGATGCGATTGCTACCACTACCAACGACTGTGGCATTTCCACGAGGTTTCATGGCGCGGTGATGCGCCTCGTGTTCGCCTTCTCACGAGATCGCTCGACCGATTCTTTCGAGCGTTGCTTGCGTTACGTGTAGCATCGACAGAAGTATTAAAATCAGAGAGGTCTTTCGATAGCCAAAACGAGGGAACAGTGATTAAAATCATGCGAAGTTGCGATACATTCGATGGAAAAATCGTCCTTTCGATTGTTTGGTCATTTTTAAGCCTACTGGCTTATTTTTTGCGTAATTAGCTTAGGAGTTAAACGGTCATTTTAAAAGTATAATGCATCCAACTTCGACGATCAGAGAGATAAGAATGGTTCTCGATGGAATGCCGTGAAAAATTGCGTGTTTAATTGCAGAGCTTGTCTAGTTATCTACGGATTGTACAGATTCCACGCTTCCGTGACCTCGTAATAAAGAATAAAATCGTTACACCGTACGCGTAAGGGAAAAACGTACGCTTTGGTTCGTCCGTAACATTGTTAAAGGCGTACGTACAGCAGGTGTTATTTCGAGACGGTAGGCACTACAGCGCTACCTGCGACTGCTGCCGCTAATTTTCTTCGTTCCTTAGCTTATTTTTCTTTGATACGCGTTACCTCGTTAAAATGCGATGTTACGAGTACCATTCAACTGTTGCGCTCGTACTGCGTTTTTTCACTTCAAGGATACGAAATTTCATGGTCGAACGAAAAAAACGCCTTGTATTTAGATCAGCATCGAATTCACACGGTTATCTTTTACGTAAGGACTATCAAAATGCTAACTAATGTCTAACGATAAGTTTACCTGCACATCCGCTCTTTCGACATTTTGCCGACTAGATCGGTTGAATTAGCGCGAGTTCCCGCGGTTTGCTACAGACAGGTTTGAATAAAAATTCGAACCAATTCGCGTCTTATCTGTAATTAACGTAGCGCTTCCGTTTTATGTACTTTTACGTCTATTTTTACGTAACAACGAGTTTTGGAAAACCAATTTGTAAATCCAGGCGATCGTTCGCGCAAAAAGTGGTGAATAAGAAATCCTCGGTATTTGATTAACTAACATCGGCGTTATAACGCAACGGCTGATAAGTTTCCGGTCTGACGAACAGATAGCGCCACAAATACAAAATTAATATTTTTTTAGAAAGTACTAACCTTCGAAGGATAGCTGTAAAAATGTTTTGATGGGAAAGAACACCGTTGAAACGAAAGCTTGGCTTGATAAGTGTTATCCGGACTCTGCACCAGGAAAATCGACCATTGTTGACTGGTTTGCTGAATTTAAAAGTGGTCGTGCAATCACCGAGTATACGGCATGCTCTGGTCGCAGAGGTGGTTACATCGGAAAACGTCAAAAAAGTCCACAAAATTGTTTTGATAAATCGTAAAGCGAAGATGTAAGAGATGGCTGACACTCTGAAGATATCAAAGGAACGTATAGGCTTTATTTTGCATTAGTGGGCATTATTTTCAGACCGGGAACTTATCAGCCGACGTGATATCCTGTAACCTTGTGTCCAATGTTTTATTTCGACCCTCCAAAAAATGCTCTTTCACGTTTCACTCGACTCCCGAACGAAAAGTGTTGCATACGTGATCGGATGAGACGTTAAAAAGAGCGGATCGGTAGTCGCGACGCGTAACGAAGAGACATTGTCGAACGAACGATAAAGCGTACTTGCAACGAAATTCCGCGGTACGGCCGAGAAAGGATCGAGCGTGGACCGTACCTATGCGGTATGCCGTCATCGATAATAATTTCACGCTTAACGACGTTTCGCCGCGCCTCTCGCCAAGCCGCCGCGGTGTGTGCACGACTGCCGTGGCACAATTCAGCCGCAGAAACCGTAAGGTATTTTATGGGAATCGGTGTGCGTGCGTGAGTCCCGAAGCTACATTTCACCGATCCTCTACTCGCTTCCGCATACTTTCTTTCGTAGGTTCGCGAGCAGGACGAAGATGACGCCGACACCTAAGCATCTTTCAGCTATCATTCGATGATTTGCCGCTCGTTTTTCCGCCTTCTTCAGTTGCTTCGCTTTGTGCGACTTCCATAGACGGACACGCGTCGACGCATCTCGCGAATCCCAATTTATCGAATGATCGTGACCATCGTGTCGTTATCGAATCGATATCGTTTGTTTTCGCCGCTGTAAAAGGTTATTGTCTCTCCTTTTAGCTGGTGGAAAGGGAAATATGATCTTTCTTTGAAAAATGGATGTAATTCTACGAATGCTCTCACTTCTTACCGAAAATGTCTTGTGCATGTTTTTACAGTACGGTGGTTAATTATGAACGTCGAAAATTCCATCAAAGTCGACCATGAATCGCGTAGGATTAAAAGTGACCGAATTATTTATATTGGTAGTCGTGTCGAATTTTGTCAGCGACTGACCGTAATTATAAGCATGGATTTGGTTCGATAGACCCTTCTCTTAAGTTGCCGCGCCTTCATCGGCGAAATTATTTGCGTGATTGAGTCTTTGAACGGATTGCGTTCTCACATATATCAGATATTAACATTAAATTACATCCGTTCATTGACGATCATGACTTTGTGTACAAATAAATTATGCCCCTTTTATTAGATAATAAAATGTGGTATAATAAAATAATAAATTGTAGTAATAAATAATCAAAAAACAGTTTTGACTATAATTTAGAAGCATGTAGATACAAAATGTCAATATAATCGATGGTTGCGTTCAAACAGATTTATCAATCTAAAATTGTTGACATTTTTTATCTGATGCGCTTCGACGATTCTTCGTTATTTATATTTCGACTAATTGGATGTTATTGTTTGTTATAGAAATATGCTGATAAGAGAATTGGCGACCATATGGGTCGCCGTCTTCTTGTGCCATCTTCAGCTGACGCGATCCGAGGTGAGCATCCTAATTTCGCATTTATTTTCTGGTTTTTAATTTATGTCGAATAATTTAATTCATTTGTTTCAAATTTCTCACGAATATAAAAAGATTTTTTTATATTCTATCTTTTATTTTAAACTTTCCTTGTTTCGCTTGTACATTAAATAACGTCGATCAAAATTACGATCACGGAACAACTTAGTAGTCGTTATATCGCTCAAAAGTGTTTCTAAGAAGGAACGTTATACTTATTCATACAACTCGCGCTCGATCGTAGACGCATTCGAGCCGCGCTAGAAGCCTTCGATCGACTTTCGAGTCTACAACTGTCCGGGGAAAAGGAATTCTTAATCGAGCGCGCCTTTGCAAGGATCGTTAACCTGTTTCATGCTGGCACGCACTAGAAGTCTAGATTTTTCTCGATCTTACCAATGATTAAAATTGATTTTTGTAGGACGAACACGTGCACTTTTTTTTTACTAGAAAATTAACGATATAATTGATTCTCAGTTTACCGAGGCCCGATTAATTCTGACTCGTTAATTAAGCATACGAAATAAGCACGTAACAAATATACGACAAAAATTATTTGTCTTTCGATTTGTATCATAGGTTCATCGTAACGATAAAGATTCGTTATTCTTTCACGTCGGTTTACTTGTTACAATATAATACGTCACGTTACCTTGCACGTTGACTTGTAATTCTAGAAACTTGCAGGTAAACGTATACACGTAGGTCCGTATACATACACATTGACATTGAATCGTGGAGGATTTAAATCGACGTAGGAGAGTCATCGAAGTTTCCTCGGTGCGCGATGTCCTTCCGCCATTCGTCAAAGAATCGCTCGCGTTCTATCTGTTCTCTCACGATCACGGCCATTGCAATGTAAGCATCACCTAAATATCATCGCATAATGATCGTGATTCGAATTACGGTGTTCTTATTGGTTAGTCGGTCATACCTTGCGCGGCATAACGGTGACGACGAATAACGGTCGCTCGAGTCAACCATAATGTAAGAGAAAAACGTAATTTACCACTAGGATGTTCTCCCTATCTTTTTTATTTCTCTTTTTCTCGTTAACTGTCCGATCGATGCGATCGGAATTTCGTCATATCGTACGTGATGCTAATATAACTTCGTTAACCGTGTCACCACGCGAACCGATTATTTCTATTCCTTGTTACTAGTTTCATTCGTATTCTTTCGTTATCGTTGCATATTTTGCGATTTAATGCTTTTTTCACGGTATAATTATTGACCTTTCATATATTTGACGC
>JAITYT010000622.1:167274-188642 GCA_025433975.1 Liostenogaster flavolineata | reverse complement strand
AAAAAAAAAAAAAAAAAAAATTAAAAATACGCGAAACATCGCAAATACGTTCTTGGTAGAAGGTGTTATTTTAAGTCATTGAGTTTCGATATTTTCACGCGGAGATACGTAGATCAAAGTCTGCATCTTAAATCAAGTAACATATCCTCCGTTACTGTATTACGTATTCTATTAAGTACTGCGTACGTATACTATTAAGTTGGTGCATATGAAATGTCGGATTTTAAAGCGATTATATAAAACTGCATATCTTTTTTCAAAAGCTGTTTGTTTAATCAAAATATGCTCCATTTGCTTCGATACACTTTTTCCAACGAGATTTTAATGCATAGTTGCCTGTCTTAAAGAAATTACGATCTTTAGATCATTTTCACGAGGTTGATCGATTAACAGCTCTGATTAGACAAAGCGACATGAAGTTTGGTAACGTGAAAATATGCAGTTTTTCATTTAATCATATGAAAAAGAAAACAATTTGCGTGAGGCATCAAGGTATCGAGTGTCAGACTACCGTGTTCGTCGTTACGTAAATCATTAGCTCGATAGTTTTGTACAAGGGCAGTGTGTCATTGGGCAACTCCTACATCGCGGAAGCGTCGACGAGCTGATAAAAGCGACCATTTGACTGATTCCGGCAGGTCTACCTATACAGCAGGACCCGATGAATTCGATAGCTTCGTTCTTTCAAAATTTACTTTTTTATCGCAAAGAAAGAATGCACTTTCCTAATCACAGCCAGCGTGGATCGGGCTTTACAGCGAGACTTAAAAGCAACTGTCGACGACGAGCGTTCGGAAAATGTCGATTTAAGCCACGGTACGATGACAAGGCGTCATTCGTGGAGGGCCAGATTGGTCCAGCCGGTGGTAGCAAGGAGAAGACGAGACAACATTCCTAAACCATGAATCCCCCTATTCCCCACCTTCGCCTCGTCACCCTTCCCTTTTCTCTTCTCATACTTCCTATACCCTTTCTCTCCGTCGCTTCATCCTGCATTCTTGCGTCCTTCTCCCGCATCGCGTTGTACACGAACGATCCTAAAAATACACCGGCGTGTATTTGTACCACAGTTATCCACCTTCCACGAGGAAACTCGACCGCGTACAACGGGATTCCAAAAAGTAGAACATCCGGTTAACACGTCCGTACCCTCTCCTTCTTACGTGATCATCTGTCGTATTTTAATAGTACCGACGTACACGTAGCGCGCGTACGCTTTGCCTCCTTTTGTCATTGATGTCCCAGCGCGAAAACGAGATTCTCATCTCCCACCCTGACGGCAGCCGTAGATCCGGTGATTTCGATGACGAACAGGCGCCGCGTCTATCCTCGGTTATCGAACACGACGAAGGTCACGGTACGTCGAAAGTCGTTTAATCGCGAGTCCAACGCCGGATGTCTCCTCTGCATCCTTCGGTTTCCCTTCGGACGATCGAATTGGTCGAATTTTCGCGTTGAAACACCAAAGGTGAAGTTCGTCCGATGGCTAACCTAACGGACACCTCGTTAATATCGTCAAGATTATACGATTATTTTTGAGAACGTTGAATCCCGTACAACGCTCGAGTGCGGTGTGTTTCGAATGAAAAGAGGTCAAGGAAACGCGATTTGCTCGATTCATTACATAAATACCGCACTATTCGACGTGGATTGTAGTTTAAAGTTGGTAACGCGTTTGTATGGAGTGCTTGCGAGATATTATCGCAAGATATTAGAAGAGGAATAAACGAAACACAAACGGCAAAATTGTTGAATCTCGTTAGCCAACTGTAAGAAGCGTTTTGGGTATTTGTTTGTGTGTTAATCGTCGTAGGCTTGCCGCATAACGCGGCAAAATATATCGATCGTGAGGTAGATGGAACGAGAAATGTTAATTATTGCGAGGAGAACAGCCTTCGTGCGTCGAAGCATGGCCGTTTGACCTTTTAAAAGAAAGGAAGGCCGGCACCGAGTCTATTCTCCAGTCTGATACCAACTGCATCGGCATATCGTTGAATATCGCCTTGTGAAATAATATTGTTTTGCTTTATTCGTTGAAACGCGATAAATTTTCTTGTTAAAAATCAAAAAGATGGTGATTCGTGTTTCCGTGCTTGACGTCAACTTCGTTATTTTATGTATGGGATCGAGCAAAATGTAATTATGCACTTTTAAGATCGATAACAAAAGCTTGTATTTCGTTTATCTTTTATCATTTATTCTACGATTATTTTTCATAAATTAATTTTCTTAAAATCCTGAAAAATCTGAGACAACAAAATATTGCGCGCATCGAATCTATTCATTGGAGGCAGTACGTTGCTGAACATTCCTTGTCCATAAAGGAATGACTCGCAGGACAGTTTAGAAATCGTGATAGGCCCTCGATATGCGAGAAAACGAGATAATGCGTCTTCCTTTTGATGAAACAGTGACACGGATTGATTTCTTGGAAACGACAGAGGGACAGTAGTTGATCGAAAGGTAGTTCCACCCATTCGCTATGAACGTCCACCATCGTAGGATACGATATGACCATCGATCGCGTTTGGACTAACTTAAAACGCACGATTTCACGATATATGGCATAGCGTTGACATAATTAGCCAAATCAAATAATAATTATGCAAAGAGTCTATGCTTTGTGTTTCAACGTTGACAAATTTTCGCAATGGTAAATCCTTTTTTCTGACATGAAATATATCTCGAATAACGACGTAAATTTCAAGGTTGACTGCTTTCTCGTAGGTCAACTAATTAAATTCAGAAGAATCCTCAAACTTTCCTCTCCTTGAAGCTGCTTATTATGTTTAATAATCTATATTTACGTTATTTCGAATGACCGCGGATGGTGTTACGACGTTTTTTTTTATAAATTTGTCCAATATCTTCGTCGAAAGTCATTAATCGAGGTATTATTGATATCCTATTGCTAGATATATTGCTGTACCACGTTACTAAGAAGCATTGTACATTCTTCGCGAATGAGATAATAATGCATCTTTCTAGAAGGATGTACTTCTTCCTCGTGAATCATATGCACGAGGAAATTATGAATTCCTCAGTCGCTTCGATCATCGTTTGAATAAAGAGTGATGCCATTGATTTAAAGAAATTTATAGTTGCCCCGAATTTAAGTATGTGATTTACGAAACGTGCGCAAAAATTCGCGGCATCGATAAAATTTGTTTTAAGGAGCATGACCGCTTTTGGTGAGAGTTTCGCGAGATATTTCCAATACGCACGTACGCATGTAAGTGACGACTGTGCAACGGCGACGGGAGAAACACGAGCAACGACTTTTCGTTCCTTCGATCCCCCCTTTATTCGCCTCTTCGACAAGGTAAAAGCTCGCCTACCTACGTCTCGCGTACATGCAGCGTCCGCACTAAAAACGATCGAGGTCGTTGTATCCGTCACTGTCCGTACAGGTCGGTGGTTAGCCTGCTTTCGTTGTATATCCATTTACTTAACTACCAATGTGGCAAGATTCGGCTTTAATTTCTTACACCTCGACGTTTAATCGGTTACTTAATTTGAGCTATGCTTATAAATTCCAGGGAAGGTCAAGGAAAAAAAAAAATTGGATCCGAAACCTTCTCTGTCGAATAGAGGCAATTCGTCTCGTTTCTCAAGAATTATCATCCATGAATCATACAAACAAAGTTTACTCGCTACTTACTTGACTGACTTATCAAAATTAGATCTGTTTTTATTTAGCTCCCGTCCTTTTCTCAATTTATAACTTAAAGTAATTTATTATATAAAATTATCAGACTAGATAGAAGTGTTTTTAATCGAACTTTCTAATTCGGTTTTGCAAAGAGGAATTCTTTGTTGAGTGTTGCATCAATCTTTCTTAGCGAGTAACTTTAATTTAAATTGTGCATCGATTTAATTGATAATCCGATTGAATACGGGGTAAGAAAAAGCGCAAGTACCTAACGTTCCTTTTTGTTACGCAGGATGGGAACTACGAGGCATACACTGTTACAAGTTCTTCAACATCAGGCATTCATGGGAAAAGGCGGCGGAGCTATGCAGGAGGTAAGTAAACCGACGAATCGATTGCTCTCGATGCACTCTCAGAGTATTTCTCACGATTGAACTACGTATGGTCAACTTCGTGAGCGACGGCGATTTGTCGACCGTGAAAAATCATCTCGCTTCGGTCGTTGCGAACGAATGTTTTACGGTTTCGCGCACTGTGAACGATCGTTCTCTCGGTCTATCGAGAGAAAATTTGAGAAAGAGACCATCGTTAATGTAGAAGATTCAACGCTTGTCAATACGAAGAGAAGAAACGACCGTATCTTTCCTTTGGAGTTGGCTAGAAAAATTACGAAAAAAACTGAAACTACTAATTTAGTCGCAAAGCGATTCTTCATTTATTAAATTTGTATCGTATAATTTACAGAATCTACACGAAATCACGTAAAATTCTCAAAGTCGAAGAAAATAAGCCTTGGTAAAAAAATATTTACCGTCGTTCGTCCGACAGTAATTTACTAAAAAATATTCGGAAGATTTCGAAAAACGCTCTGGATAGCATTGGCATTGAAGCGGCTAGCGTCGCTAGATCGATGTTCAATATTTCTCGATCTTAACCCTTTTCACTCGTATGTTGCCGTACAGGCGACATTATACCTTTTACCGTTACGCTCGTATGTCGCCATATAGTCGTACATTTTATTATTATACTTTCTATATATATTTTTTCTACTAAACCGGCAAGTCAAATTGCAATATATTCCCATACAAATGTTTTCGTCGAATATAAAAATAAAATCAAGTTGATTATATAGCCTTATATAAATACGGCTGCAAAGGGTTGAACATCAAATTGGCCGAAGATCTTTCGAACGAATCCGAATTTCTTATTTACGACGAATCGCTCAGCGTTCAAGTCGAAGGGCCTAAACGCGATTTTCTCCTTGAATTTCCTTCAACACGAGAAAAACCTTTCGTCTGATCGTAGGTACGGGAGCGAGCTGATGGTGGTGGAAAGCTACAGCGAGAACAACATGTCGGCGAGCATGATCGGCCGGCATTTGGATCGTTACTGGCTCGGTCTCGCCTCGCTCGACGATCTGCGCACGAACACGCTCGAGTCCGCGGCGGGAATGCTTGTCTCGCAGTACGCTGGTTCGTAGTCACCTGGCCGAAGCCTCGAAAGGCTTCCGAATCCGCTGCGTCCTCTCGTTGCGTTCCGACGACGCGCGCTTCCGTGACAGAGTATCGCCCTCCCGGTTGCTAACGCGATGCTGCTCTGCTTCGTGCCTGTCTTGCGTGGAGAGAACTCGCGTTCGGCGTCTGATTCGAGAGAAATCGTCGTCTATTCATTCGCGATTCAATCGACGAAGGGTATTACAGAGACGTTTTGTATCGAGATACTGGCTCGACCCGACGATTGAGAGATTTGGCCTTTGCTTCTGATAGACTACTTTGAATGGAGAAGGAGGAAAAGAAAGAAATATGAGAGAAATCAATTTTCGTATCGTACGTAGGATTGAGGCGAAACGAATCAAGATAGAGGTTCGTCTATGTTGTTTGCGTCGCTAAAGAATGCAGTATTTAATTGCAAATAAGAGATTGCAAATTAGGTTTTATAGATGGACGTCAAATTGTTAACGGTCGAGTCGATGCTAATTATTAGTTTGAAGCAGTCGAATGATTATTAAAATAGGTAAAGAAGTAAAAGACGATGGCAGTATGAATATGCCGCATTTTTTAACGATACAAGAGGTATCGACTGAATCTTCATTTGGATCCAATTCGCTTCGATCTACCCAATATCGTCTTAGGCACAAAAATTTTTTAAATAATTCGTATCTACAATTCCAACTTTGATCTTGCGACATTTCAGAGATCTTTAGGATCTAATAGACTACGAGAACTTTTATTTTTGGCTGTCGTCTATCTTCCTATCACTTTACGCACAGTACTCGTAATATTTATATAATCGTATTCTTCTTTTTCTTCTTCCTTGAGAAGTTACATGAATTACGCGACGCATGGGGAAAATCAACGCGCTGGCCGATCGCATAAGACGATGGGTTCGTGAAACGTGATTTCTCGGCGATGCTATGTCACGACAGCTTTCCTGGCGTTGAAATTGTTCGAGGCACCGCCTTTACGCGGAACCCGGGGAGGCAAAAGCTCGATGTATCGCGCGTAGACGAGCAGGCCGGTTCTCCTATCGGGGTCACGGAAACGCGGAACTCGACTCGCGACACAAAGACACACTTTTCCCATAACAATGGCCAGACGCAGACGCTTTACGTCTGCGTCTGACGCAAGCTGTTATTTCCGTGTCCCGTCTCGAGCGACGCGTCTGCATAACGCGAGCTTCCACGAAATTGAACTTTCCTGTTCCTTCTTCCGTTTTCGCGATTCGTCACTTTTCTACGGGTCTTCGTCTTGCAAGCGATGCACGTCCGAAGCTTCGAATCGATCAAATTGCTCGCATCGAACGTGATTAACGAATCGAAGAAAAAGTAAGGCAAGAAAACTCTCGTCCTCGCGTTTGTCCGGTTTCGCACGGTTTTCTCCTGGTGGACACGCGTCATCATTTTCTATCGTTCGTCGAGCGACATTTGCAAAGATTGAAAATACTTTTGCGTGCCGATGCGTTCCTTAAGTGGGTCTCACTCCGCATTCCTCTGCTATTTTCTTGAAATCGACATGGTAAAATGTCGAACGATGAATTCGTTTGCTCGCGTGACTGGTACAGGTCACGCGAATACAGGACATTTGTCCGTTGTCTATTAACAAGACGTTGGTATTCGAAAGCGAGAGATTTTCTAGGAGTCGACTAGAGGTCGAGTAAAACGATTTTGACTCGACATTTTTTTTCTCTCGATAGAATAGATAAGGTAATAGAATAAATCGATGATAGAACTTGGTCCAGTTTGGTCTAAAAATTGGTCTAGAATCGGTGTTAATTGAAAGCAACGTCCAATCTCGACGATAATACTCGACGAAGATACTCTGTTCGATGGATTCGTTAGGTTCGTTGGAACGCCTCGATTACGCAGGGACAGCGGAATAGCACGTTATTAACGATAAAACACGCCGCGAAAAATCTTTAGGTTTCTGGGCAACGAAGCAACCTGAACCACGTTCCGGTGAATGCGTCGATGTCACGTTGACAGACGACCAACAAACCTGGGAGCTGACGACGTGCGAGTCTTTATTGCCCTTCATGTGTCGATCCAGTGCTTGTCCCGCTGGTAAGCGAACTTACTCCTTTCGCTAGGCTCTAAGTAGAAAGCTATCGCTGTTTGTGCTCTTATTTTCTGGTAAATTTCGATTCTATCGCGAATATACTCGAATATACATTCGTGATAATTCACCAATTTTTTCTAGAACGTATATATAAAGTAAAGAAGTCGCATTTATGTATCATCAACTTTACTTTCGAACGTAGGTTCATTTCATTGCTCGAATGGCAGATGCATAAACGCCGCATTCAAGTGCGATAAGCAGGATGATTGCGGTGATTATTCCGACGAGATCGATTGTCCGGGCAATTGTCAGTTCTACATGGCCAGCAGTGGCGATGTTGTCGAGAGTCCGAATTATCCACACAAGTACACGCCGCTCAGCAATTGCAAGTGGACTCTCGAAGGACCCCAAGGTCACAATATCCTTCTGCAGGTAATCGATCGTGTTTTGTTTTCGTTGATTTCGCAAATTTTTTGATCCTAATTTTATAAGGCGGCGCTCAGCATGTCGTACACGTATACGTAAATATTCTCCGGTATATAACTCGAGCGATGGAGAAAGTTGTTTTATTAGGAAGACGTTTTGTTACGAATTTTTTCGTAAGGACATATAGTAAACATACAATAATAAAATTCATTACTTCTTCTTTACTAACTCATAGTTAAAACATTCTAGGTTTTGTACGGTCGTTGTATGAAAACTCTGAAACGCGCGATAAGACTCAAACTTAAAGGGAGCGAGGAACGTAGATCGATTATCACTTTTTTCAGTTTCAAGAATTCGAGACCGAGAAGAGCTTCGACATAGTGCAGATCCTCGTAGGCGGTAGAACCGAGGAAAAATCCGTTAATCTAGCGACTCTTTCCGGCAAGCAAGAACTCAGCAACAAGCTCTTTGTCTCCGCTTCGAACTTTATGATCATTAAGTTCAGCACTGATGCGTCCGTCGAGAGGAAAGGTTTTCGCGCTTCTTGGAAGACCGAGCCGCAAACGTGTGGCGGCATCCTTAGGGCGACTCCTCAAGGCCAAATACTAACTTCCCCGGGATATCCGCAAAATTATCCCGGAGGATTGGAATGCCTTTACATCCTTCAGGCTCAATCCGGACGCATAATGTCCCTAGAGGTGAATATCTCTGCTCTATTTTTCTTCTTGCACGCATAAAATCATATTTTATATCTCGGAACAGTAATATAAAATGAAACTTATTTTCTAAAAGCTTTTTTAATAAAATAACTAACCTGATAACTTTATCGAGTTACAATTTATTCGCATGAATACATTCTAAAAAATGTGTAATTTTATTTACTTCCTTTTTTTTATCATATCAACACTTGTTTATGTAGATTTAACAGGAAATTTATTATTAATTTTAAGAAAGCGTTAAAAAATAAATGAGTTTCGTTCTTCTTCTAGATCGAAGATTTGGAGCTCGAAATGAATCGAGATTACATTCTCGTAAGGGACGGCGACTCACCTATGAGTCGGCCGATCGCAAGGTTAACGGGCAAGTCGGAAGACAATCCTACTGTTATCATGTCCACGGGTAACAGCCTTTACCTGTACTTCAAAACCAGTCTCGGTGATTCGAAACGCGGTTTCAGTATCCGTTATACCCAAGGATGCAAAGCAACGATCATTGCCAGAAATGGTACAGTGCAGTCACCGTCTTATGGACTCAACGATTATCCCAATAACCAGGAGTGCCTCTACAGGGTGAGGAATCCAGAAGGAGGGCCGCTATCTTTGAAGTTCGTTAACTTCAATGTTCACAAGACCGATTTTGTACAGGTTGGTTTGCTCATCGTTTGGGATTCGTTGTCTTTTTTAAGATGACGAAGAATTAAAATTAATTTAAGACGTACATGATGATAAATAATCATTCGATGTAAACAAACAGTCAATGATGGAATTAATTTAATAATGATTTTTTAACACAAAATCGTATTTATTTCCTATTTTACAAAAAGTTCTTTTTAGTTCTAAATTTTATTTATATTTATAAGCGAACAATATAAATGTTTGATATAAACTCGTTAATATACTTTAACGAGAGCAACGTAGATGTTTTCATTTAACGTAAAAAGCAGCAATTATCGATGATTACGTACACAGATATACGATGGACCAAACACCAACGGTCTTCGGCTACATCCCGGTAATGGTTTCACTTCCAACAGTCGGCCCAAAATTACTCTCACCGCCGAAAGCGGAGAAATGCTGGTCAGATTTTCATCCGATGCTCTCCATAGCAGTTCTGGATGGCAAGCTGCATTTTCAGCAGGTAAAAATCGATGCTTCAATATCGAATTGTTATATGCATATCTATGATATATTAACATACGGCAAACTCGACTATTACGAGCACTTTTCATTATACATTATGAACTTTCAAAGTTGAAAAATAATCTATGAGTTAAATGTCGTACAATGTCGCACGAAAGATATTCGATGCTTTTCCTCGCAGATTGTCCTCCTTTGCAACCGGGCGAAGGTGCACTCGCTTCTAGTCGGGACACCGCCTTCGGCACGATCGTGACGTTCTCTTGCCCGTTGGGTCAAGAATTCGCAACGGGAAAGGCGAAGATCACTACCGAATGTCTTCCAGGCGGTAACTGGTCCGTCACTTATATACCGAAGTGCCAGGAGGTTTACTGTGGTCCCGTGCCGCAAATCGACAACGGTTTTTCGATCGGTTCTTCCAACGTGACTTATCGTGGATTGGCTACCTATCAATGTTACGCCGGTTTCGCCTTTCCCTCCGGTAGACCGACAGAGAAAATCTCGTGCCTAGCGGATGGAAGATGGGAGAAGAAGCCATCTTGCTTGGGTAAGGCAAGAACGGACAATCCTATTTCTGTGTAATTTGCTTCGCCGTGTCGAACGAAACTTGCGATTATGATACGAATTTCTTTCTTAATTGAATTTAGTTACAAAACAGAAGCCGGCAGAAGTTACGTTAATTCGGTACGAATTGTAATATTTCCATTAAATTTAAAGAAATAGATACGCTGTATTTTCTTACCATATTTTCAAGCAATTTTACACAGTTTATATAATTGATGTCGAATCGAGAATTTCTTAAGTTTCAAAATTATCGTAATTTATTATGATTTAAAAATTAATATAAAACCTTTTCCTTGAAAAGCATCTCAATGCGCTCCTCTCCCGGAAGCACCGCATTCAAACATAACCATCTTAAATGGAGGTGGTCGCAGTTACGGCACCATTGTCAGATTCGAATGCGAACCTGGATACGTTAGAAGCGGACATCCCGTGATTTTATGCATGAGCAACGGGACATGGTCCGATCAGGTGCCAACATGTTCTCGTAAGTTCAAGTGTTCTCATTTAATACGTTTATTCGATTTTGGTGTGAAATTAAATGAAACGTTTGTAAAGGTTAAATCTTTGTGTCGATAACATTGATGCGATGATACATGCAATAATTTTCAGTTTTTAATTTTCGGAATTAATATAACAATTTGTACATTACACACTTAACTGTAGTTCTATGGTAACATATATCGTAGGTGCTAAATGTCCATTGCTACCAACGATAAAGAATGGATTCGTAGTCGACTTATCTAGAGAATACTTCTTCGGTGATGAGGCTCGAGTACAATGCAACAGAGGCTACAAGCTCACCGGATCGAATATAATACAATGTGGACCCAATCAACGATTTGATAACGTACCAACTTGCGAAGGTATTTTTCTTTCTTGTTATTTCTGATTAGTCGAAAGTTTAAGCAAAATAGATCTTGAGTAAAAATTCTTCGGCTTTCAATCTCTGTATATTTCTTACGTTTATGAAACGGAATGATTTAGCAATAATATCTTTTCAGATATAAACGAATGCACATCGAGTCAATGCGACTTGGCATCCACAGAATGTATAAATAATCCAGGTGCGTTCATGTGCAAGTGCAAGCCAGGATTTGCGCCGACCATGGAATGTCGTCCCATAGGCGATCTTGGATTAATAAACGGTGGCATTCCCGACGAATCGATAACCGTTTCAAGTTCCGAGAACGGATATACTAAGTCTGTAAGTTGTTAAATGTAGCATATACTATGCTTTTATTCTGCAAATTCTAGAAACATTCTATTTGAATTTGTTTGCTTAAGCCTCTTCACTCTTGGCTTCTCCACTTCTACCAAATATCTAGAATGAATCATAATTTAAATTCACTGCAATTCAAAAAAAAATTCAAAGAAACTTTATTTGTTAGATTCCTTTTCATCGTATGTTAATAATCGAAGTGTAAAATAATAATTAATCTTGGTCGTCAGGGTGTACGCTTAAACAATGGCGATGGTTGGTGCGGCAACAACGTCGAACCTGGAACTAATTGGGTAATGATCGATATGAAGGCACCGGCCATAATACGAGGCTTCAGAACGCAGGTTGTTCCTAGAATCGATGGTAACATCGCGTTCACGTCGGCGGTGCGAATTCAATATACAGACGATCTGACAGACAGTTTCAAGGATTATACGAATCCCGATGGCACGCCCGTCGAATTTAGGATCTTGGAGCCGACCTTGTCCGTGTTGAATTTACCTGTACCGATCGAAGCGCGATATGTCAAGTTCAGAGTGCAAGATTACGTAGGTGCACCATGTATGAAGCTAGAAATAATGGGCTGCACTCGTCTTGAATGCACCGATATAAACGAATGCTCCATACGCAACGGCGGTTGCCATCAGAAGTGCATCAACAATCCCGGTAGTTATTCGTGCATGTGCAACACCGGTTACGAGTTATACAAGGGTAACGGCACTGCTGGCTTCAACGTCGAAAAGTCAGAGACTGGCGAGAGAGATGGCGACCTCTTTCAGAGAAACAAGACATGCGTACCTGTTATGTGCCCCCCTATAATTGCTCCAGAAAATGGAAAAATTTTATCTACCAAGGTAAAGAAAATATCTGCAGACACTATAAAGCTTTTTACCTTATTCTATTATATTTATTAATATAGGAATAATTATATCTATAACATTGGATTCGCAGGAACAACATCATTTCGGCGATCTCGTAAGATTCCAATGTAACTTTGGTTACGTGCTAGCTGGTTCCACATCCGTGGTCTGTACTTCGGGCGGTATATGGAATGGTACCACTCCCGAGTGTCAATGTGAGCGTAACTGCATTTTATCATCGAAGATATGCCATAACTTTACCTATGATTAATTATCTTGAATAATTACTTAACTTACAATGGTTTCGGTTGAAATCTTTTCCAGATGCAAAATGTGTGTCGCTGCCGGATGACAAGAACGAGGGTCTTTCCGTGATTCGTACCGACGAAACAAGCGTTTTAGTACCCTTCAAGCAGAACGTTACCCTGAAATGCAGTAGTAACGGACGTTATTTACGCAACACTGCTACAGCTGGATTTCGACAATGTGTTTACGATCCCAAGTCTGGTTTGCCAGATTACTGGCTATCTGGTTTACAACCTGCTTGCCCACGAGCTGACTGCGGCAAACCATTACCCACTCCTGGCGCTGAGTATGGTCAGTACCTAGACACGAAGTATCAATCGTCCTTCTTCTTCGGTTGCCAGGATACCTTCAAATTGGCTGGACAAACGAATCGTCACGACAACGTTGTGCGTTGTCAGGCGAATGGTATTTGGGATTTTGGTAATTTAAGATGCGAAGGTCCTGTTTGCGAAGATCCAGGGAGACCAAGCGACGGTTATCAGATCGCTCGTAGTTACGAGCAAGGCTCGGAGGTGCAATTCGGTTGCAGTCGGCCGGGATACATCCTTATAAATCCACGGCCCATCGTCTGCCTTAGAGAACCGGAATGCAGAGTCGTGAAGCCTCTTGGACTTGCTTCTGGACGTATTCCCGACTCCGCCATCAATGCAACTTCTGAAAGACCGAATTACGAAGCGAAGAACGTACGTTTAAATTCGGTAACCGGATGGTGCGGCAAGCAAGAAGCCTTTACTTACGTCAGCGTCGATCTTGGTCAAGTATACAGAGTTAAAGCCATCTTGGTAAAGGGTGTTGTGACCAATGATATCGTCGGAAGACCGACAGAAATACGCTTTTTCTACAAGCAAGCGGAAAGTGAAAATTACGTTGTCTATTTCCCGAACTTCAATCTAACAATGCGCGATCCTGGAAATTATGGAGAATTGGCCATGATCACGTTACCGAAATACGTACAGGCGAGGTTCGTCATTCTCGGTATTGTCAGTTACATGGATAACGCCTGTCTGAAGTTCGAACTGATGGGATGCGAGGAACCTGTTGTCGAACCATTACTCGGTTATGATTATGGCTTCTCGCCGTGCGTTGACAACGAACCACCTGTTTTCCAAAATTGCCCTCAACAGCCGATAGTTGTGCAAAAAGGCGTTGACGGTGGTTTATTACCCGTTAATTTTACTGAACCTACAGCGATTGATAACAGTGGCAGTATCGCTCGGCTCGAAGTGAAGCCACAAAGTTTTAAGACACCTATTCGAGTTTTCGAGGATACCGTTGTCAAATATGTGGCGTTTGATTATGATGGGAACGTTGCCATTTGTGAAATCAATATCACTGTTCCAGGTAACTCGATATATTACTTTTATTGTAAATCATAAGACTGGCACTAACATTATTGTATTTGTGAAATAATAATATAATTATTTAAATTTTATCACAACAAATTAACAAGTACTATTAATATTTTACTTATTGTAATTGTCAAATACAGATGTAGTCAAGATTCAACATATTCATGTTAGTTACTTAACATTTTCATGAAAATTATGTTACAGATCTTACACCGCCAAAATTAAGCTGTCCTCAGAGTTATGTAATTGAATTAGTAGATAGACAAGATAGTTATTCGGTAAATTTCAACGAGACACGAAGACGTATCAATGCCACCGATGCGTCTGGTCCTGTTAAGATTACCTTCGTGCCCGAACGAGCAGTGATCCCAATTGGTGGTTTCGAGAATGTAACAGTTTATGCAACTGACTCGAGTGGTAACAGAGCATCTTGCCACTTCCAAGTATCCGTACAAGCTACGCCTTGTGTCTATTGGGAACTAAAGTCACCAGTAAATGGCGGTCTGAAATGCGTTCCAGGCGACAAAGGACTTCAATGCATAGCGACGTGTAAATCAGGTTATAGGTTCACAGACGGCATGCCCGTTAAAACCTTTACCTGTGATGTTAACAAGCATTGGTCTCCAGCTTCCGTTGTTCCCGATTGCGTATCTGAAAGTATGTAATCGGCATTCAAGTTAAATTTCAAAATAAATTCATTAAATGCCGCTTATATCTTTTTAAAATGTTCAGCTACAAATAAACTGTTTGCTGTTCTTACAGATACACAGCAGGCTGATTATCATGTCATAGCATCTGTAACGTATCGAGCTAATGGCGCTGTTTCTCGTCCTTGTTTGCCAGAGTATCAAAACCTAATGTCGCAATATTATATGAATTTGAACAATATCCTAACTCAGAGATGTTCCGCTATCAATGTCAATATGAACGTATCTTTTGTAAGATCGATGCCATTCTTAATCGAAGAGAACGTATTAAAGGTTTGTCGAGTTGTTTATAAAATATCCTATCGATTTATATATACAACTATAATAGCACAATTCCAACGAATCTAATAAATCGTTAGATTTACTAATAATATGTGCATTAAACTAGCTGACTCAATATTAATTAATCATTTAGATGGACTTTGTATTAGTGATTGTTCCTGCTATACGTCAGCCACGACTGTACGACTTATGTGGCTCGACATTGAATTTGATCTTTGATTTGTCTGTGCCTTACGCAAGTGAAGTTATTGAACCGTTATTAAATGTTTCGGCGATTGGAAATCAATGCCCACCATTGCGAGCTCTAAAATCATCTATCACTCAAGGATTCACGTGCAGCGTTGGCGAGGTATTGAACATGGATACCAACGATGTTCCTCGATGTCGTAAGTATCTCTTTTACAAGCATAACGTTGTAAACTATATGGGTGTAAGTTAATAATATATAATTCAAAACAATTTACGAAGTATTCAGCTATTTTCTTTTTACGTTTACAGTTCATTGCCCTGCTGGTACGTTTGCGGGTGAGAAGCAGGAACAGTGCACTTCTTGTCCGAAAGGTTTTTATCAAAACAGCGATCGTCAAGGTGCTTGCTTGCGTTGCCCATTTGGCACATACACTAAAGAAGAAGGCTCGAAGAGCATAGACGACTGTATACCAGTTTGTGGATACGGCACATATTCGCCTACGGGCTTGGTACCTTGCTTGGAGTGTCCTAGAAATAGTTACACCGGCGAGCCACCGATTGGAGGCTACAAGGATTGTCAAACTTGTCCGGCTGGAACCTTTACGTACCAACCGGCAGCATCAGGACGCGATCGTTGTCGTGCTAAATGTTCTCCAGGCATGTACTCGGACACGGGACTCGCACCTTGCGCTCAATGTCCTAAAGACTTCTTCCAACCACAGCACGGTGCCATCAGTTGCATAGAGTGCCCTACCAACATGTACACGGACGGGGCGGGTGCTGTGGGTCGCGAGGAGTGCAAACCAGTACAATGTACCGACAGTATCTGCCAACATGGCGGCCTTTGCATGCCTATGGGACACGGTGTACAGTGTTTCTGCCCGGCAGGATTTTCCGGCAGACGTTGCGAGATCGATATCGACGAATGTGCGTCGCAGCCTTGCTACAACGGTGCGACATGCATCGATCTACCTCAAGGTTACAGATGTCAATGTGCAAACGGATATTCTGGCATCAATTGCCAAGAGGAAAAGTCGGATTGTAACAACGATACGTGTCCGGAAAGAGCTATGTGCAAGGACGAGCCTGGATTTAGCAATTATACATGCCTGTGCCGGTCTGGTTACACCGGCGTAGACTGTGACATTACGGTAATTACGAGTAAAAAGAGTTCTAACGATAATATTTTATGCTAGTCATTATCATGTACTCCTTTGATTTCCTGCGTTAATTCACAAGGAATCATTTCTTTTCATTTAATTTATCTATATCTTATGATAGGTAATATTAGGGGTATCGGAAAGTCTATTCTTTTTTTAATCCTTAATTAGTGCAATTATAGTATCAGTTTTCATCAAGATCAAACTGACTCTTAGCAAATGGCTGTAAAATGAAACTCTTCCCGATACATGTAATAACATAACTTATGCACGTATATATGATTCGCGTATCTACTACCGATACATTTTCTTTGCACGCTGCAGATAAATCCATGTACCGCCACTGGAAATCCATGCAATAACGGCGCGACTTGCGTCGCTCTTCAACAAGGTCGCTACAAATGCGAGTGTCTGCCAGGTTGGGAAGGTCAGAGCTGTGAAATAAATACGAACGATTGCGCGGAACGGCCATGCTTATTGGGTGCTAATTGTACGGATCTCGTCGCTGACTTCAGCTGCGATTGTCCACCTGGATTCACCGGCAAACGTTGTCATGAGAAGATCGACCTGTGTTCCGGAAATCCCTGCTTAAACGGCATATGCATAGACAAGCTATTCAGTCACGAATGTATCTGTCATCCAGGATGGACTGGTTCAGCTTGCGAGACGAATATTAACGAATGCGCCAACAAACCGTGTCGAAATAACGGTCAGTGCATCGATCAAGTGAACGGGTACGCCTGCACGTGCGAACCAGGTTATACTGGCAAACAGTGCCAGCACACGATAGACGACTGTGCCTCCGATCCGTGTCAGAACGGTGCCACGTGCGTTGATCAGATCGAAGGGTTCGTTTGCAAATGCAGACCCGGATTCGTTGGCCTTCAATGCGAAGCTGAGATCGACGAGTGCCAGAGTGATCCTTGCAGTCCCGTTGGCACGGATCGTTGCGTGGACCTGGACAACACCTTTGTATGTCACTGTCGGGAAGGCTACACTGGCGCAGCTTGCGAGATTAACATTGATGACTGCGTTTCCGTGCCCTGCCTCAATGGTGCCATGTGCAGAGACGAAGTCGGCGGCTTTAAATGCGTGTGTCCGGACGGCTGGACTGGTACTCACTGCGAACTAGACGTTGGCATGTGCCAGAATCATCCATGTCAGAATGATGCCGCGTGTGTCAATCTCTTTTTGGATTATTTCTGCGTGTAAGTATATGTATATTATATTATTATTGTTAGGTAGGGTAGACCGAGGTGTACCAGATCACGAGACGAATCATACAAATTAAAGTTTTTAAAGTTTAACTTTTAGCTTTTTATTATCAAAATTAAAAATATTAAAAATAATTCTATATCGGTAGGTGTCCTTCTGGAACCGATGGCAAACAATGCGAGACTGCACCCGAGCGTTGCATAGGAAATCCTTGTATGCATCATGGTCGATGCCAAGACTTCGGATCAGGACTTAACTGCACTTGTCCTGACGATTTCACTGGTATTGGTTGCCAGTACGAGTACGATGCTTGCCAAGCCGATGCTTGTAAAAACGGTGCTACCTGCATTGACGAAGGTCCTGGTTTCACTTGCGTTTGCCCAGCAGGATACACAGGTATTCCTAATTCAGATATCAAATATTATATCGTGATATTTCTTTACGGATTTGTAATTCTGTTATCGTATCATTAACAGGGAAGACTTGCGAAGATGACATAGTCGACTGTAAGGAGAACTCTTGTCCACCGTCGGCTACATGTATTGATTTAACTGGAAAATTCTTTTGCCAGTGTCCATTTAATTTAACTGGCGATGATTGCCGGAAATGTAAGTTTTGAAGATACTTAAGTGTTCGTCATTTGATATTTATATTTCATTAAACGCAAAGAAAGTGAATAATTTCAATGGACAGATTTTCAAGCTTAATTTATTTTGAAAAATAGCGTATAATTATTTAGCAAGTTTTCACTATTCAAATATAATATTTATTATATATTGCAGCCATTCAAGTTGATTATGACTTGTACTTCAGTGATCCAGCTCGTAGCCGTGCATCGCAAATTATTCCATTCTTTACTGGTGCTAGAAAGAGCATCACGGTTGCCATGTGGGTTCAATTCACACAAAAAGATGAAGCTGGAATATTCTTTACGCTTTATGGTGTTAGGTATATTTTTACAGGGTATTTCACTAGTAAAATATGATTAAATTGAGTTTATATAAATAAGTAAACATAAATAAATTTGTTTTCTTTTAGTTCTCCGCACGTTCCAACGAATCGTAGATTAATGATACAGGGGCATAGTAATGGGGTCCAGGTGTCTCTTTTCCATGATTTGCAAGATGTTTATTTACCATTCAGAGAATACGCGACAATCAATGACGGTCAGTGGCATCACGTTGCAGTGGTTTGGAACGGAGAAAATGGCGGTGAACTTATATTAATTACGGAAGGTTTGATCGCTAGTAAGACTGAAGGATACGGTAGCGGAAGGTCTCTTCCCGCATAGTAAGTAAATTTCGTTTAATAGAAACTACAAATATGTATCTAAATCCTTCTTCTACGTTAACGATTGCATCTTAGTGATAGAGATAATAAAGGTGATAATGTTGTAATATTTATGATGATTTATATGATTTAAAAAAACTAATCTTTTAGCGCTTGGGCAGTATTAGGGAAACCGCAGAATGAGAATTCAAAAGGTTACACGGAATCTGGTTTCCAAGGTCATTTGACTAAAGTACAAGTCTGGAGTCGTGCTCTTCACGTGACTAACGAGATTCAGAAGCAGGTACGAGACTGTCGAACGGAGCCTGTCCTTTACCAAGGATTAGTGCTCACTTGGGCAGGATACGACGAAACAGTAGGCGGTGTAGAGAGGGTTGTCCCATCTCATTGCGGCCAAAGAGTATGTCCACCTGGTTATGGTGGCAATAAATGTCAGCAATTGGAAGCGGATAAAATTCCACCGAAAGTAGAACATTGTCCAGGGGATCTTTGGGTCATCGCGAAAAATGGATCCTCTATCGTTACCTGGGATGAGCCTAGGTTTAGCGATAATGTTGGCATTGCCAGGATTCAAGAAAAGAGCGGCCATAAATCAGGCCAAACTTTACTGTGGGGCACTTATGATATTAGTTACGTGGCGTACGATCAAGCTGGAAATTCTGCTAATTGCAACTTTAAAGTCTACGTATTATGTAAGTAATATATGTAGAAATATTTCCTTTGGAACTAATTTAATCGATAACTTTTTTGTTATTATTAATCCTATGTCCTTCGTATCACGTCAGTCATATATAAATAACAAAATTTTATTAAGTCGATTAAGAGGAGATTCGAGTGATCATATAAAAAAGCTAATTTTTTGAAAATAGTTATATGTTATTCAAACTTTGTATTAACATATTTTATTTTTTTTTAGCCGATTTTTGTCCAGAATTAGCCGACCCGATCGGAGGCACTCAGCAATGCAAGGATTGGGGTTCTGGTGGTCAATTCAAAGTTTGTGAGATTTTCTGCAATATCGGACTTCGATTTTCTCAAGAAGTTCCCAAATTCTACACCTGTGGTGCCGAAGGTTTCTGGAGACCCACAAATGACCCTGGATTACCTCTTATTTATCCAGCTTGTACAAGTACGATCAGTTCTAATATAATATATTATCGAATAAAATTTATTTCGAGAATTTACGTATTCTTTTATTCGTGTTTTATCTCATGCATTTACTTTCTTAATTTAAGGTGCAACGCCGGCTCAGCGTGTCTTCAGAATTAAGATGAACTTCCCGACGTCAGTGTTGTGTAACGAAGCTGGCCAAGGTGTTCTCAAACAAAAAGTTCGAAATGCTGTGAATTCATTAAATAGAGATTGGAATTTCTGCTCCTACTCTTACGAAGGTAATGCACTTAAATTTATTTGCGTCTATATCATTAGATATTTTTACTGAGAATGAGCCGATATTTTATGCAATTAATTTTTTGTAACATTAGTGAAGCCCTTAATGACGATTGTAATTACGTTTGACCATAGGCACTCGAGAATGCAAAGACTTGAATATCGATGTTCAATGTGATCATCGCTTACGTGCAACCAGGGAAGTAACAGACGAAGACGGTGGAACCTACATAATTTCAGCGGTTGTTCCCGCAGAACCGTAAGTTCAAATAAGAACATTAATATTACTAGAACTATGACGAACATCTTTTTACAAAATATTTTGACATTTTTTTCAATTGACTTTCCGTGCTTTACGATTAATTCTTCTAGGATTCTCCTTAAAATATTAAGGAAGCACAAAATATTCTCCAAGAAGTTATTTTGAAGGGGCGTTGTTTAATTTTTATAGCGGGAAAAGTTTTTAACTTCGAGCTAACGTCTATCATTTCTTAAGGGTCGACGATATAGTCATGCTTTTTTCCTTTTCAAAAAAAAGGAACGCTTTACAACGTCATATCACAATGCTACCGTTAGAATAGCTGCAATGTACCATTCAAATAGCTCATGGTAAATTAGTACTGAGTATTTGTTACTTGTTACATCGTAGAACGAGACAGGCGCGCCAAGGCAGCGATACCTACGAGGTGGAGATCTCGTTCCCGGCGATAAAGTAAGAACAGCTTGACTCTCGTGTCACGTGCGATTTAGAAGTTATTTAGACGTGCTCTTCTCATCTCATGGTCAACCATTACCCAACGTCATCCTTAATAATTCGCTCTCATTCTAAAATTTATTTACCGATTCATTTTTCCACGTTGCAACGATCTTTGTGCATGTACGAGTTACAAAAATGAAAATATTTTGTTGCGTCAAAAACACACAATCATTTAAATGCATTTCAAAATTTTAAAACTATGACTATGGAAACGATATTTTCATTGATTTATTTTAAAACAAGGATATGCTTTATACGATATGTATTTATACGTTAAAGTAACAAAATATTTTCTTTGCATTAATATAGATAAAAGCAGGAAGAAGTTGTCACGTTGTCTTTCGTTTTATTAACCGTTTGAGTGTCACCGAAAAAGAGGATAGAGTCCGCAAGTATCACTAATCGAATTGACTGAGCCAATGAAATGCCATTTTTTGAAATAACTCGAACGGTTAATATTTTCACTGTATGCTTTCGTTACTCTTGATAAAAATACGACGCATAATTAACCAGGTTGAAAAGTCATCAGTGGCAACTTAAACCAATTCTAAGTGTTCTACGATTATAAAACCAGGTATGCACGTTGTTACTAA
>JAITYT010000622.1:149310-167179 GCA_025433975.1 Liostenogaster flavolineata | reverse complement strand
TATATATATATATATATATACATACATACATATATATCATGTGTTTATGTAATAACAATGTAACATGACTCATTTAACTGTTGCTTGACGAGCAATCAAACAATCAAATTATACGTATATGCATTTATCTATTCAATTTCAGTGACTGTACATTATTGTTTTTTTTATAACGGCTTCATATTTGCAAATATGTGAAGAATTGTATCAAATGTATGGTAAATTTTGAAAAAGAATATTAACATTTTTCTATAAAATATTGGTTAAAATATGTTGATAAATTACATCGTGCTGCACAGCTCTGGTTAAGGATAACACGTTTAGAAGTACATTACAATTAAAATCCACATTCTAGATACAATCACTATTGAAGCTTTGAACGCAATTAGACGTTTTTTAAACGTCATTGTTTATTCGTTGGAGTAACACCTTAACTTAGAATAGACGCTTGTCCGCGTTGGCAAGTATCCTGATACAATGGAAAGTCGTTTAAAATTTGTACTCGCCTCGAGATAACCGCTGTACATAAATATTGACTCAAACTTAAGCCTGCAGTTACTAAAAAAGAATCTTTATCTATGTTTTAACGATGAACACGTTAATATATTCTTTCTAGCGATCCAATTCTGAATGCGAATTCAAATGAACGCGCCACAGTTCAGACATTGCTCGAAAAACTCATTCTGGAGGAGGATCAGTTCGATGTCCATGACATTTTACCAAACACCGTGCCCGACCCAGCTTCTCTGCTATTGGAATCGGACTATGCCTGTCCAATCGGTCAAGTTGTCATGGCTCCAGATTGCGGTATTTTCATTTTTTTAATTTCATTGTCAATAGTAACGCGGCTTTTATTTTCAAAAGCAAAGTTTCTTTTTCATTTTACTTTTTACAGCGTTACCGCTTTTAAGTGTCGTTCTTTCTTTCCCCAAAATAACATATTAAAACGAATCAGAAAAAATTACCAAATACTCGAAAGCATATCTACCGAATTCATCGCTTTAACATCGTCATGATTCCATGCGGTACCTATTGTGAATATATTTTACTTGTTGACGCAGTTCCATGCGCCGTGGGCACATTCTACGACCAGGAAATACAGCAGTGCACATCGTGTCCCATGGGAACGTATCAAAGCGAATCAGGACAATTAAAATGCAGCTCTTGCCCAGTAATCGCTGGGCGTACCAGCGTCACTGTGGGTCCTGGAGCAAGAAGCGCCGCGGACTGCAAGGAACGTTGCCCAGCAGGGAAGTATTACGACGACACAGCCGGTCTCTGCCGTAGTTGTGGACATGGATTTTATCAACCGAACGAAGGTAGCTTCTCTTGCTTGCTTTGCGGTCTTGGAAAGACTACGAGAACGGCGGAAGCTGTCTCCAGAGAAGAATGTAGGGACGAGTGCGGATCCGGACAGCAATTAGCGGTCGAAGGAAAGTGCGAACCCTGTCCGCGCGGAACTTATCGCACCCAGGGTGTGCAAGCATCCTGTCAAGCCTGTCCGATCGGTCGAACAACGCCCAATATGGGTTCTGCCGCCGTCGAGGAGTGCTCATTGCCGGTATGCGATCCTGGTACCCACTTGAACGGTACACTGAACGAGTGCATCTTATGCAAGAAGGGCACCTATCAGTCGGAACCGCAACAGACCTTCTGCATACCCTGTCCGCCGAATACCAGCACCAAGGGACCTGCCGCCGTAAGTGATCATGGCGATCTATGAAACTTTGACAATAAAATTAAGATTCCGCGATACTATCATCGTTAAAACGATCGTTGATTTGTGTGAAATCTATGAAAAACGTATCAACAGTGATTTAGAAAGATCGAATACTTTGCGACGATAAATTATATAAAAATTAATTCCTTTCTTATTATCGTAGGAAAATTAGGTAGATAATAGAAGGTAGAAGATGTTATGTCAAATGATAGAGTATATTTTTTGTTATTAATTAAATTACATTTATTTATATAAATTATTATTAATTAATCCTACTAGGTAAATGATAGGGGATAGGGTTAATAATATTTTAATCATGTAATATACGTATTACAAAAATTCTTAAGCATGTAATCTTTATCGCGTAGAAAAGTAAAGCGGAATGCACGAATCCGTGCGAGACGAGCGGCGAGGAGATGCACTGTGACGCGAACGCGTACTGTTTGCTGATACCAGAGACAAGCGACTTCAAATGTGAATGCAAACCAGGGTACAACGGTACCGGTACGGAATGCGTGGACGTTTGCATGGGTTACTGCGATAACGAGGGAGTATGCTTAAAGGATTCCAGGGGGCAACCGTCGTGCAGATGCAGTGGCAGCTTCACTGGCAAGCACTGTACCGAGAAATCTGAATTTTTCTACATTACCGGCGGTATCGCTGGCGGAGTCATACTTATTATCTTCGTGGTTCTTCTTGTTTGGATGATCTGCGTCAGGTTAATACAGTTTCTTATCTGTTTGTCGGTTTACCGCGTTATCTTAGAAAGAATGAAAATTGTACAGATCTCCTTAAACGAGAAATCGAAGTCTCTTTATATCGTTTTAAAGTAATCATAGAACGTTCTACGGTATTCAACAGATTTTTTTCTCCTCTAAGACGGTATATGTTAAATAAGATTTATTAATCATATGGTTTTCATGCATCGTTTTGGATTCTTTTTTTTTTTTAGAAATAATTGCAGTAAATTTATTTCATTTCGATTTATCAATTTTTTTCATTCCTGTTTTCAATTCGTTCTAGTCTAATTTGTTTATTCTATGAGAAATCGTTACGATTACTGTACTATTTGTATCGGCAGCTTCGTTTCGATCTATTATGTAATGACTGAACGAGAAACTATCGTTTCCATAGATCCTCGAGGAAGAAGGAGCCGAAGAAGATGTTAACCCCTGCGACCGATCAAAATGGTTCTCAGGTCAATTTCTATTACGGCGCACCCACGCCATACGCCGAATCAATAGCACCATCTCATCATAGCACTTACGCGCATTATTACGACGACGAGGAGGACGGTTGGGAAATGCCTAACTTTTATAACGAGACGTACATGAAAGGTGAGATTTCGAACGTTTCGTTAACGTCTGGTATCTTACTCGATCGTAATCACGATAGCATTTTGATGCGAGTCACTGTACCAAAGATATGATAAAACGTGATAAACTCATCAACGCGATAATTTTAGCGTCGTGAAATGTTGAGCGAAACGTTCGCACGAAATACAACAGAATTTCTCGAATGAAATTTTATCGTGTCTAGAAATTACTCTTTTAATATTTATGGTTATGCTCGGCCGATTTTGAAACGTATGCTATATTAATTGGACGTTTACATTTCGTAATCGTGCGCGTAACGAGGCAATGGCACGATATTTGTAAGTTAATTTTATGAGAACGTTCCGTGGACGATGTTTTCCATTTCGATCCGAGGCGGTATCGTCCGAAAAGATCGTATCGCCTTGATTAACTTACGGTAGGTTGCTTACGTTACGATAATTAACTCCCAATTAGTATAAAGTTCAAGCGTATATTAAATTTATATAAATGAAATTTCTATCGCTTGTATTACAGAGAGTCTACATAACGGAGGCAAGATGAACAGTCTCGCACGTTCGAATGCCAGTATATACGGCACGAAGGACGATCTTTACGATAGACTGAAACGTCATGCGTATCCTGGAAAGAAAGGTAACGACGCTTAATGTCTCTGTTATTCTCTCTTTTTTTCGATCAAAATTGAATTTAAATAGGTCGCTATCCTACGCTTCACTCTAAGATTTGACGCGATAAAATCCTGTTAATTTGAAACAAAAATATCGTCGATTTGTCATTGACGTAACATTTATTTCGCGTTGAACGAGTTAAACGTAGAAACGTTTTCTTTAAGAGGATTTCATCGTGCTCGCGTAAAAAACCACTCTGTAAGATTAAACGTAAAATTCGCTGCGAGTGCACTGACTCTAGGAAATCATTAGCGAAATCTATCTTACATTAGAATGTAAAATTTCAGTACGCGACTGACTGACCAATTCTTAGAAGAATCAAGCATTCTAGTTGGAGCATGTTCATCTAATGAACGTCCATAGCGAAGATTGCCGATCTCTGAAACTATAAAGAAAATACGAAGCGTATGTTCGCAAAATATTATATATATATATATATATATATATACTTATATATACTTATATATGAGCATATATATAAAATTATATTTATTCTACGACTGTAGTTTATACGATAAATTATCTCCGACAAAATGAGAAAAAAATTTATGTAAATGTTCATCGTAGTACTTACACACTGTACATACAACGTCTTCCTTATCGCCTATCCAACTCGATAAATTAAATTCTAAAAGGAATAATAGCATAGTAGATAAAAGACATTCGTAAAAGAGATCTCTTTAAAAAAAAAAAAGACGAGGGAAAAGGAGCAGAAAAGATAAGACAAGAAGGTATCTCTGCTTGTAAGTTTTAAGTCAAACCTCGTATCGAAAGTCACGATGCGAACGCGCGCTCGAGTTATTAACGATATCGAATGCGCACTCGTAATGAACAATAGATCCGGCATTGCGAGGTAAATGCGGCCTAAAAGTTAATCGCGCTCTCGTAGCGCCACTTTACTATCGCGCAAACGTTTACTAGTCGAATAACGATGATAGTAGCAATAACGATAATGGCTACGATTACGAATCGTCTCACTTTTGTCAAACTCCAACGTCGGATGCAGTCGACATATTATATATATATATACGCGTATATGTATACGTAAGTATGTATGTACGCGCGTAGAAAATTGCCTTGGCAGTGCATTTCGCCGTGAATGAGAAACCTTTCCCCGAGTGCCATTTTACTTCCCTCACCCTATTGCACCGTACGCAACGTGAGACACCATGACAAAGCAAAGACTTTCCTTTACAGATAAGAGCGACAGCGATAGTGAAGGTCAGTGATCTGATAGAAGAAAAGCGAACAGATTCTTCCGAACAGATATTCTACCGGTGAGAGGAGAAGTACGATGGAGCTGATCGGTCGATCGACCTATCGATCGATCGATCGTGTTTATTCGTTCGTTCTTTCGATAAATTCAACGCGTGGGCAAGATTTTAACGACGTCAGAACCTTGTGCGCCAGTTATTGTTGTTCTTGTTGTTGCTCTTGTCGTTCCATCGAAAGAGGAACGGTAAAGAGATCGCTCACGGCTATTTATTTTGTACGGACAGACTCAAGATTTATAAAGTCGCGCGGGGGTGCTGTCGACGACGAGATCCGCCTACGAATTCGTGAAAGAGAAACGGAAAAGAGAGAGAAAAACAGAGAGTGACCGCTCGAACGAGCATCTAAGCTAAAGAGAGAAATAAAGGGGAAAAAAAGAGACATTTTGTAAGACCTTAACAGCGAAGAAGATCGTCTGGAAGCGGCGGATATCTCGATGACGCATCAACGAAGTCGGTGTCGTCATCGTGAGAATGTTTGGGGGGGAGGGAAGGCTAAAGGTACGAACGGATAATTCGTCGATCGATCGCGGCTATGACGACCACGATTGCGTCGTCAAGATGACGACAGGACTAACCGCGAGAAGCACGGGCAAAGTCCTGAAGCGAGGATCGTGCGAGAACGATCGTTGCTTCGGCACCAGACCGTTGATCGATCGATCGATGTTTCGTCGATGGGCAAACGTCTTCCTCTTCTTTCTCTTCTTCCCTCCTCTTTTCTTCGAGCGCGAGGCGACTCGTACGAGACGGAAGACAGAGAGAAGAGAATCGAGAATCGTAGTCTCGCCTAAATCGCGGGGAGATTGTAATTTTTGTAATTTAATAAGCGTCTTAGCTAGTAAGAATTAATTTCTATATATTTCCCCAATTAAATCGGGACACGAATTTAATTTGTGCGAACGAGACGACGAACTGCGCATGTTCGTACGTTAAATAACACTCATTATAAATAAGCGAATATATATTTTGTTATTTTATACATATGTATCACGTTTGTAAAGTAATGTTTAGTATGCGACGACGACGTTACGCAAACGCGCCCGCTTTTCGCGTAACCTTCGAATTTAGCGATTTCACGAGCGCGATGCCTTTTCCTCCTTCCTCATGTCTCTCCTCGCTATCCCACCTCGTTCGCGTCCTCCTCCCTTCGTTATATATTATAATTTACCAAGGACGCAACTCACGTGCTTTCCGTTGGCACTTGTCAATGATGAGTCACGACAGTGGAGAATAAATCGACGAAGATATAAGTATAGAATGATAAGCCCACGAATCAAACCGACCGATCGCGGACTGACATAGAACCATGAGTTTCATCACCCCTTTCTCCCCTGTTCGCGTCTATTCCGCGTCTCTTCCCTATTGCTCCATGCACAGCCGCACACGCATTCCTTATTATCGATGTACATAGGTAAGCCGGTTATCGCTAAATTATGTAATGGAGGGAAAAGGACGATGAGCGCGCGCGCGCGCGCACACACACACACAAACATAAACGAAATCGCACGATTCTCAAAGAGATCTGTAAAATAAGAGCGGGAGGAAACAAAAATCGTGTTTTATCTCGTAAGAGAATATAGAAGGCGATGTGTCAAGCTGAAAGAATTAATTCGATTTATGCGATCGAAATAACGCGATTCGAAGTGTGATGAATCATTCGAATCGCAAGACGAATTTCGCAAATCCTTCTTTCGTGCGACGCTTGTCACGTTGTTTCTCTATCTACGTTGTAAAAACTTTAACAGGTAATTGTTTTCTTTTTTTTATTAATAAAACATAATTCAATAAAAACATTTCTTGCAAGCGTATGTACGAACACCTGTTGCTTATTTAAGAAACGAGAAGAAGAAAAAATACAAACGAACTTCCGCCGTCGCGAAGTAAACTATGAATACTTTTATCGATTAGGTTTCGCCTTTTTCTCTCCCGAATGTTCATTTAAACGGTATCCTTCTTCTTTTAGTAGTAGACGCGCGAGAAGCAAACGAACTTAGCCGTATTCGATATATGTTCGAAATTCGAATACGCCTCTACGAGGCCACGTACGAATCCAAAAGACAATTTTTATTCGAACGTACGACCACGCGATTCGTACGAAGCTCCCTATTGACGTACGATCGAGCAAAGATAACGCCAAATATAAAAATACGTATTGCGAACATGCATATGCACGGAACGCATAACCATCGAATCACGCGAATCGTATCGACCTCTATGCTTTTACAACGCGGATTGTCTCTGTACCGGGGAAACGTTATTTATCGCTATGGGTATCACTCTGTACATCCTTCCCTTGAAATCGAAATTCTTGGCCTCTTCGCTTTCCATGCCAGACAACAGACACTCCTTGATTCGATCGGACACTTCTTTTGGAGGCGCGACTCGCTGAGAAAACTCGCTCGTATCGACGATCACACGCTCGTCCTCGGTTTCATCGCTCGCGTCCGACACGCTACTTCCGGTGCTTTCGTTTTCCGCATCGGACTCTTCTTCGGAGTCGGCGACGTGTTCCAATTCAGATCGCCTCTTCGTTCCTTAAACGCATTCGTTTAATGTACGTCTACGAGCGAGAGACACGTACGATACGCAACGAACGCTCAATTAGTAAGTTTGCAATGACGGGTCGAGTTACGTCGCTCTTCGTAGGAAGGAAGAAGATTACGTGAACGTTGAATTTTACGTAAGTATCGACGGAGCGTGCGACGCTCGTCGGCCTTTGGATTTATTCGATTTGGGAAAACACGTCAGGCTGGAGACGAACGTAAAAATAAAAAGGAAAATCGAAACGTGTCGTTTATAGTTTCGGACGTAACGCAAGAACATCGAAATGTGTCCTCTGCGTGAGCTTATCTTCATTTTTATCGCGACTATTTTTCAATTTTAAATTAATTATCGAGCTTCTACGATATTCTACGGTATGGAAATATTTGATTAGACGTCCTTGATAACGTGATTGCAACATTGTATTTTATCTGCCAACTGTGAAATGCAAGATGATAAGCACAGGATCATGCTGAATTGAGGTGCATCGTGGCAGAACTTAGTAAACTAGATAGGAGATGGAAATCGGCCCATTTGTTACATCAGATTTCTACACGTTAACATCTTCGGCTCTTGAGATGAACACTTACGAATGATAAAATTTTATATAATTTCCTGACGTTTATCGGTAATAGAGGAGACAAGGCGATTTGGATAAAAAAGGGAATCGACTATTACAAACCTCCAGCTCGAGATTAAATACTAATAATGGGAAATATACTCTTTCATTTAACATAACATCTTTTACCCAATTTTCTTATAAGAGTCAACTAATACTGAAGCGCGAACACGTGAGTTCGTGCGTTTATACAGATAGCAATTAGAATTAAAATTAAACGCATAAAAATATTACCTTCATTTTTAAGCAACAGTAACGCTTTCATGACGTCTATATTAGTTGGATCTTCTTTCAGCACTGAAATTGACAAATCACTAAGATTTCGTGATTATTGTTGTGTTTCGCTTAATCGACATTATTGACTCAATTGTATTACAAAATGAATTTATTTGATAGGGATAATCAGTATTTAGCAATATAGCTAATCGAAATGCATTTTATTAACTCCGGTAAACAAGACAGCGAAGAAAAGTAAAAAATTCATGAATATATAGGACGCTTGCTAGAGGATCAATTTATTAAAAAATAAATTATATTTAAAAAAATATATTAAATTAAAATAAAATTACGAATAAGTCATTTTGATCCCTTTAGTGAATCTATCGTTAGTTTAACAGCTGAATGGAAGAGATCGAATATATGTTTATTTCTAAGAATCGCGTGAAAAGATCACCGTTTTCTAAGAAAAAATATTATGTGAGAATTTTTGTGGAGGAGAGAAACGGAAGGACCAAAAAATCAGAAGTCAGAATGGATCGATCGATTGACGATAGTGTTGCGTAACACATAGAGCGGTAAATTCTTGAATGTAATTTATTTAATTACCTTGATGTCCAAACTTTTCTGCTTCTACATAATTCTTCGTCATGATCGCAAGAAGGAACTAAAATATAATAAAATATTAAATAAATATAATGAAAGGTATAATAGAACATTGTTAACGTCGTTTACCTTAATTCGATCAGTGTAATTTGATACGTTCTTCTCGTTCATTTTTTTATTTACATATATAATATATGCATATACGTATTTTTTCTTTTTTTTTTATTTCCATGCATGCATGGTTGCAGATATGGTCTTCTGGTCCAAAATTATCTCACATAATACTTTTATGGAAGGATGTGCTCCTTCAGAGCATTTATTGTCCACTTATTATACATCGTGTGGTTTCTTAACTTGAAAGTAACTAATAGAAAACGTAGAAGACCAAAAGAAAGTGCCGAAAATTGTAGATATTATTAAATTCCGTAGATTATGACGGGTAAGACGGGTATCTAAAATAAGAAATAATAGGACAGCGCGTAGAATTATGTTAGGAAAGCCGGAAGGCAAAAAACTATCAGGTAGACGATAATGATATAAAAAAATCCGTGAATTGAGCTAATATAAAATGAACGAACATGCTTGCTTATTTACTTGCGTCGATACATTAATTAACTTTCGAGTACCAGATAGTAAGAATAATGAAAAATGAGGACTTTGATGTTATTTTAAATAATAATGACAATAACAGACGATGTCATCGCGTAACGTTATTAGTTTCGTAATTATCACGATTACCTTAGAACTGAAACATTCCGCTCATTGGAAAGTAATTTAATAAACCGACTATAAAAAATGATAAAAGTAATTCGCAATGTAACGAGTAAAGAAAAACTACGTGTCCCTAATGTAAGAGGTTACGTCACCGCGAAGAATACTCGAATGTTATCACAATACATACAGTGAAACTAACCGTATTTTTAGGAGAGGGGCGTTTGTATAGATAAAGAGTGCTCACGATATGTCCCGCTTTGGAGTATTGCCCGTATGTCTGATGTGACCTTCAGAAATTTTCAATTATAAATATGAATACTCTCTACTTTTTAAAATAAGTTCAAATCATATTTCACATACATGTAGATCTTTATTTATTTCCATTCATATTTTCGGCGGAAATAAGACGTATCGTTGTGTGTCGTACGTAATAGAATGTATAAATATTTATGAATTTATTAATACTTGAAATAATTTTGATGAGGTTAATTTTGTCAAGATGTAACGATTGTATCGTCAATATATTTATCTTATCGTTTAATTGGCAATTGTTCTGCTCACTGACATTGAAAATGGATATACCTAACATTGTATCATTTTCAATTTATGAAAGGTGATTAAATTATTTTTTGAATAGTAATTATTAACGCAGCGATCTTTGTAATTCGCAGAATGCGATAAATGTCAAAAGTAAAATAATTTATTGAACACTTTGATACGCGTCAATTGTCAATTGATATGATAGACATTACTATTTTTAAGACAGGACCGACATTCGCGTAAAAATAACGCTTATACGTTAGGTTGGAAAGGTACTCGAAGCAGGAACGATATCCGTTAGTGCTAATCTTGAGAAACCTGTACGATCCTAAATGAAAATGTGAGTCACGTTTAAAATATTCCTGTCGAAAATTCCACATGCCTGCTTTGCATACGAATGTGAATGTACGAACGCGCACGTGGGTACGCTTGTATATATGGTTTTGTTTGCTTTGTGCATTACATATTTTTTAATTCTACTTAAAAAAAATTAATATCACGAAATATCACACGAAAGTGGAAGTTTTTAGAGGCTTTCGATCAATCGTTTCACATAGGGAGTTTCGTTTCGATAGCTTGACCCGCTTTCGAATCTGAGAAGCGGATAAATGCTATAAAAAATGACCTGAGAATCAACGGTACTGTATTAAAACGCGTATCTTAAAATTTGTCGATTTTTAGTTCCTGTTCGTAAAAAATACAAAATATGCGATGGTCGAGTTGCGAAAAAAAGAACATAAATCAACGATAATCAACGATGGTTGTTCGTTCGAAATGATTTTACAAGAAAATAAAAAGTTACGTCCATCGGCTTTCCTTTCGATTCCTTTCGATCGATATAAAATCGAGATTCGTAGCTATCTTTTCTAATCGAAACTCGTTCAGGTTAAATCGAATTATAACGCTATTTTGAATTACACGAAAGTTTCGTGTAACTTATACCGCAACTCATCGCGTCTTACGAATATCGGTTCATTGAACGTGCATCGACCAGACGAGCGCATATGAAAAAAAGATATAACTAATTTCACGCGTCCCGTTTTCTCCTTCCTACGACGATGGAAGCGTTGAATCGTTTAGATTGCTTCCATCAAGTCGACAGTAAAATAAATTTTCGTTTAAGGAAACGAACGCTCTTCGTAAATTCTCGGAAACGGACATTTACGCAAGGTGTGTACGATTTTACGCGCTCACGCATACATACTCCCTTACGATTCTACGTATATTCACCCACTCGCGCATACGTACCGTCACCTACGTATCTTCGCAGCAGCAGAAGTCAGCAGCTACAGCGCGTTTCGCGCGGGCAGGGGGAACGCAAACGCGAATAACGACGATAAGAAAAGTAATGGCACGACGGAAATAGGGGAAAATGCCGAAGAAAAAGAAGAAGGGAAGCGAAAGAAATGTATAGGATCGAGACGAAGAAAACGGAGGGGAAAGAGAAAGGAGTATTATAATTTATCGACTCTCTCTCCGGATTATTGAATTCCGTCGCGAGCAATGACGTGGGGTTTTGGTACCTCCACTTAGCACGATACGGCTGCAGGGATTGGCTAACGATGAGGTCAACCGCGCCGTCATACGCCACTGCTTACGATGACGCGACGATCCGAGCGAGCCGATTGGCCGAGCTCGGCCGACAGCAGCGCCGCTACCGTCGTCCCGTGACGAGTGGTGGGGGGAGTGATTCGGTACCGTTGCGTTTCGTCGTCGCAGCAGCCGCATTCCACGATTATCGAGGTCCTAGCAAGTCGCTCTTTTCGACGTCGTGACTCGCGATACTGTCGATAGTGTTCCTCGATTCTGCGATACGCGCTCCGTGTGATTCGAACGACGACGAGTTATCGTCGTCATCGTTGTGTCATCGTTCTCATAGTCGAACGCCTTCATCCAAGGAGGAAACAACGAGGGAAACTTCGGACACGGCGCCACACGAGTTGGACTCGTATCCTCGATCAAACTTTTCACGTTCCAAGTGGAAGGCAAAGAGACGGTGATTGTCTACGGGAGGGTAAGCGACGATATCGTTATCTAGCTTTTCCCGATTAAACGTTCTAATCATCGACGTGTGCTTATTTATTATTATCTTGGGCGTAAGTTATGCGACGTCGTTATGTAACAGCGATTTATTCGTTTCATTCGATCACTCGGTACTGTTAAACGACAACGACAACGACGACGACGATCGCGCGACGACAATTACGACGACGTCAACAATAACACAACGATGGCGAAGACCATTACGCAGCGCGTACGTCGTAGTTTCCCAATCGATCGGGCAAGCTCACCTCGTTGCCAATAATTCCGCGACATTCTTCTGCGTTCTACCTCGCGTACGTTGTTGTTATTGTTGTGTCTTAGTCTCGATCGCGTACCTTCTCACAGATTTGAGAAGCTTCCTAGGAGAAAATAATATTTTCGTATTCTTTCTTTCTTCGCAGTTGCTAGTTTTTACCTTCGTTGCTCGTTACGTCGAAGTTCTACTTGTCGGTTAAAAATAATGATGTAATCAGTAGCCGGTTCACGGAAAATCGAGTCACATGCCCGCGTGCCTAGCGAAGTTACGTTATGTAACTTGATCGGTACTGCTACGTCAGACCAACGTTTTTCTTTAGGATCGTGTACGCGTGAGAGTAGATAGGAGGAAGTTCCATTCGAACGTGTTAAACGACGTAACATCAGCGACGGTACGTCGTCGTCGTCGTCGTCGTTGTCAGTGTCGTTGTCGTTTCGCAGATCGAACGGCTGATTCGTGCTGACGTTGATCGCAACGGCAGTAGCACCAGCACCAGCAGCAGCAACAACAAGAGCAACAGCAGCAGCAGCGATATTGATGATCAGTAAAGATTTGATCTAACGCGAATAATATCATGCGTATGTATTCGCATGAATTTTTACGAATTCCCGACAACGTATTTGCGCATCGTGAATTTCGATATTACGCGAATATTAGTAGTTCAATCGTAACTTTGTGAAAAATTGGTTGCTGCTGATACTTATTTCTAACTACTACATTCTTTTACTACATTCTTATTATTTTAATTTCTAATATTAATGACAGTTTTATATGTTTCTATTTGTAGAAAAATGGAGGTAAAGTGAGAAGTACAGTGGAAGTAAAGTGAAGTAGTGGCTCTAAACAACTGTTCTTTTCTTTATGTTTGATCAATGTAGTAATTATTTATCGTTTACTACTTATGTCACATTTATTATACATCGTGGAATAGATCTTTATAGAATCTTGTATTTATCGTTATGTAAACAATTTTTTTGTCATATTTATAGCGAGCATATATTTCTTAATTTTTGATATCAGGATTCTTTTTGAAAATTATTTCTTCGTTCGTTGATTTCAACTTTATCGTAATCATTGAATAGATTACGATAGAATAACAATTGGGATTTTTATTTTTTTATTTTTTCTTGCTATTTCTCGAGTCAGTATCGTAGAATTTTTGTTTGAGTTTTACGTACTGTTACGAGTTGTTACAACTATATATCTCTCGTTAATTTTTTTCCAGGCTTCTAAAACCCCTCCCATTCAAAAACGTTCAACGGCCAGCAACATTTCATTTGAGGAAGGAGGCGCTTCTAACGTAAGTATAAGAAAAATATTAATGCATTACTCGATATCAAACATATGACTGACAAATAAAAAATCCTTTAGGTTTCAAAGTCATGCAGCCGTCAGCCGCATCAGTTATCTGCTTTTCGTGGCGTGAGATCGCGGCCGCCAGAGGAAATTGTTTCACCGACAAAGGTGGAAACGATTCCTCTCTTAAGCCCTACGATGGAATCGGAACTGCTGAAGGAATCCTGGGTCTTTCCAGAAAACAAGATAAATATATCTCACGAGGAAGACACGGCAATATTTCCAACTTGGAAGGAAAATTTTCAGGATCTAAGTGGTTGGTGCATGGACATGTTTCAGGGTCAATGCGATTTTCCTATAGGTGAATCGGCAGCTACTAAATTATCAGGTACTGTTGTTATTTCGTGTTAGAATGACATATATGTCTTCCTTTATATATTATATATGTATATTATTACGCGTATTTCGTATGTTTTGCATATTACGGCGCTGAACATAGCAAAATAGATATAAATGTATAATTATCGAGTAGATTTGGTTCTTTTAAACCAGGTGTTTTTTCCATTACTGCCTTGATCCAGGTACGAAATACGAGGGTAATAGCGTTTCAACTTTGGGAGAAGGGGGATCGAAGAACTTGATAAGCGCAAAGGACGAAGAAGGGTGGAATGTAAAAATGAACTCCGCCGAAGATACGGAGTCGGCCCTTAACAATTGCCACTCTTTGCAGCCTACACCACAGCCAACTAGCAATTATGAAAAACAGCTCAGTAGCGCAGAAGCCAATGAAACTACCTTGTGGTTGAGACTACCCAAAAGAAATATCGCAGCGACAAGTACAGCTACTCGGAGCAAACAGAACGTTAAAAATGATAGTGCACCATTCCATCACGGATATCACATAGGCTACCTTGATTTGGACGATGCTTGCCCAACTTCTTCTATTGATTCTGCCGAAAGTCAGCATGAGACATGGGATGTGCTACGTACAGTTGAAACCACTGGATCGGATAAATTTGACTTGCTGTCGTATCTTTGCGATGTAAGTTAATACATCTAATTTGTAGATTTTTGTCATTTTAGCAGCGAACGGATGCTGTAATCGTAAGTCACTGAGTTGCTAAGAGCAAGTACCTTGCGAAGTAACATTAATAGTAATTTTGTATAATGGCTTTTAAAAATAATTAGATGTTAAAAGTTGTTCACGCGCGACACTAATCCTTTAGGGTCAGGCGGAGCTAATGTACGGCCGATAAAAAACCTTTGTCCCCGGAGAAAGTCCAAGGACAGTTCTCTAAGTCGAATATTCGTGCCGAATGTTAGCTCGCCTGCATTAGATACGGTATGAAAAACCTCCCGTCAAAGGGTCTTGTTAGATTTTGTTTAGCTCGTTATGCGAGGTGCTCCTGTATGTTTGTATCTATATTTATTTACTTTATCATTTAATTGGGTTAAACGACGAAATTAATCTTATATTTCCAGGATGATATGCGTTCACCAGATGATAGTATATCTGTGGATATGTCTCCGGTATCCAAGTCAAGGCCGTCAACGAAGTCATTACCGATAGTCACGCAGAATCCTGCAAAAGTAAAAACAGAAAACAAGATGGAAACTATTTTACGAAAAGTGGAGACCCGATCAACGTCGACAGGGATGTCGTCTGCGTTGGATACTTCCGTGATTTCATCTCGAAGATCTGAAAGAACAAAATCACTCGCTACTAGAAAGGGGGAGAAAAAATATTATACGGAGAAACATGATAGAAATGACAAGAAACGTCATATTGAGGAGGATTCTAATAGTCAAAACTCTGATTTTAGTTATAGAGAGTCTAGAGAAAAGAATAACGAGGCCTCCAGGAAGTCTCGTATGAATAAGAAAGCTAAGGAAACAGAAATGTCATTGAGGGCCATTGAGCTTGAGAAAGATAACAGAATATTAAAAATGAAAGTCGAGGAGCTGGAGAAATTAGTAACGTCGATGCGGAACGCGTTATTGCGATCTGCTTTAAAAAAGGAATGTTAACCATTCGTTAATTGGTAAACATTTCCATATTAGATGCCTTTCTTTGATTTATGACACAAGCGATGCCCGCTTTTACTACTTTTAAATATCAATGATTTGCAAGATGAAAATTATTTAAATATTAACCTTTACATTTACGTTATTTGTAATCAATATACATCATACGTATAATGCACATAAACTATCTATTTACCTCTTAGTTGTGGCGCTAGAACGACGCGATGACTAATAATAAAGATTCGTTATAAATATGTGATAAAAGTAGCACGTGTCTGACAATGCTCCATATATTCTGTTTTGCTTGTCCGAGTTTAGCTTCTTTAACCGTTTTAGTGCCAGGGGTTTTAAAAAATCCGTGTCGGATTGTGCCATGAAGCGCGATAGCGCTTCCTTCATTTATCTGCGAGTAATGTTGATCGACGCGGTCGCGCTGCACTTTTTTTTCGTCAAAATATGCCGCCCGGCGCGTTCGCGCTTTAGATTATTAGTCTTTTTTAATCATAACACTAAAACGGTTAAAGAAAGATAGCTAATGCAAGTTGTTTAGTATTATTTAAAAAAATATTGTAATTACTCTGGAGGAAACTCTGACAGACTCGCGACGAAATACATTCTGAACCGAGCGCGTTGCGAATTGATGATTGTGACCAAAAAAAGTGACAAATTTACCACAATACGCGAACTATTAACGAGTATACTCGTTTTTCACAGCTAAGAGGTTAAAAATACTGGGTTGTCCGAAAAGTTCGTGCCGATTTTCGGTAGACTTTTTCGTAGAAAAACTTGAGACGTTCTGGAAGAACGTCTTACAATAATTTAATAAACGTATACAAAATTTAAGTGAGCTGCGTTTCAATTTCTTTAAAATCGGCACGAACTGCCCGGATTTTTTTTATATTTTTTTTATTCGTTAGTGTGCATAATTCCGAAATGGAATTGATTAGTTTATTTAGAAATTATTTGAAACTTATTTGTGGGCATGGTTTAAAATCAATAATAATCATGAGCTATAATTTATGCCTCTTAGCATTTCAAGTTATTTTATACTTACAATATCGATGAAATCAAACGGGAGAAAGGACAGATCCGATAGTAAAAACGATTGATCGATATAACAATCGTATATATTCTTTATTGAACGAATTAACTTGTTTATTAAATCTGCCTTGTATTGTACCTGATAAGAAAGTATATAAATACAAAGTCGGCAATAGAATTAAAAAAAAATTGATGAAAACATCATTTTTGTTTGCTGGTGTGGAAATTACTATATAGTAGTAACATGATGTAAATATGTAATAAGCATGCAATAAAGAATTTATTTCGAAAAACACACTACTTTATATTAAAATGTCAATCGAATACATAATGGACTACATTGATTACCGTTATTAATTGAATTACTATTTACTATTTTTATAATGCGTAGAGTTGACGATTTTTTTTGAAATAATGGATTGTCAAGATAGTCGCATGTGATCCATATTTAAGTAAATATGATATATTATGTCAAAAGAAGGATTCAAGGCTCAGGGAACATATAGTACTCATTAGATTCGACAAAAGATGTTTAGTCAATGTACGTAAAATTAAAATCTGACTAGAGTTAAAAATAAATAAAAGTCTAAAAGTATGTTAGATATAATTTTCTATCGTAGTTACGACGTAGTGTGTTCCTAATTGTAGATATGTAAAGAAATTTTCATATTGTTTTATAATTTGTTTGCTAAAATATTTATACACTGTAATCTGAGTATTCTTTTACTTTTCAGTACTTTTTACATTTTTATGGTACAAAGTCGCCTATTTTTGTTAACTACTCTGTTGGTTCGTTAATTATAGATATTTAATAACTTCTAAAATAGGAGTATTTTACGATTACGGTAAACTTTTGTTTATATATCGCGTTTAAAGAACAAAATTAACTAAGTTACGAGAATTGTGAAAACTGAAAATTATTTGTAACTCTTACCAGATTAATTTTTATACCTATATTAGCTGAACATTTTTACTCAATTTA
>JAITYT010000622.1:105032-121126 GCA_025433975.1 Liostenogaster flavolineata | reverse complement strand
AGAGAGAGAGAGAGAAGACGAAAAAAAGTTCTTTGAATCAGAGCGTTAATGTTTTTACGTTCGTCCGAAGACGATAAGACTGTCCAACTCGTACGGATTCACAATTAAGAGATAATGGATATTTCAACTCGTACCTTTTTCGTTGATGGCGTAACAGTTTTAAATATTTATCGAGAAGATCGTACGTATCTGTTGATTGATCACACTCGACGAGCGGCTGGCAACTGTGATGTAAAAAGACATGAGGACGCGCAGGAAGATATTTCTATCGTTTACGGCGTGTAATTACCTATTTTTATTTTTCCTTCTGTTTTATGCTCGGGTCAATAGGTCGATCTTTACGTCGAGATATGTGCTTTTATCTTGTTTGACGATATACGTTATGTCTGGTCTTTCGAATGTTATTATTTTATCAATATCGTTGCTACTTATTAATATATTTTCCCTCTTCCATTCTCTAGTATCGCTTGCTAGTACTAATATACACTGTTTGTCTTAGACGCCGTGCCATGCAATGCCACATGGGCCGATCTTTGGCCAACTAAGTCGATATAATTATCGGTAGATCGATTCGACGTGACGTCGATGGACTGGAAATTTTGTGAGAGGAGCGAGGCATTCCGAAGACTCCGTTTCGTCACGATCAAAGTCGAAGCGTATGTTATTACCGTTGCGCAGAATTTTTTCGCATACATATAGCGACAACAGACGTATTATTATCCTATAGGATGTTAAAATGCGTTGCTCATGGAGCCTTTTAATAGCCGTAGATCCTTGTATTCGTATATATTAATTAGAATCCGTCACGGAAGCATCGTGCAACGATCGACGATAAAGAAGGTCGATGTCGATCGGAAGAAGACGTTATCGTACCTCATTTTTTCCAGCCTGCGATCCCTTCGTCGCGAAGGACATATTTTTATGTCCTTCAAACGTCACTGGCTGTTCCTTCGCGAGAAAGGTTCTTATACGCTCCAGAAATTAGCCGATAATTCACGATGTACGCACCTACGCTCTCTAGAAAGTTTCATTTCACTGGTGGAAAAAGCTTGAAAATTTCACGAGTTCGTGCACCACGTGCGGTTGGTTTCTTTATTCGGGGCGAGCCGATGTTTTTTCAGTCGCGTGGACTCGCGTTTCCTCGTCGATGAGCCCCGATGTCGTTTTTGCCAGTCATATATAATACAGATTTCGGAAAAAATTCGTGACTTTCGATTTCTCTCCACTCCTCCATTCCTCAAACCTTTTCTTTTTGCGAAGAACTACGAAACTACGCGTTTCTTACAAAGTATCGTTACAACGGACTTTACGAGATTAGTCTAAAAGCATTTTTTGCCGCGAGACCCTTTCAGATACTATTTCTTTGCAAAAGTAAGAGAATGTCGCTCGAACGTGTTTATAATTTTTTATTTAATTATCAAAGACGCCATTTTTTTTCAAGAAATTTCGAACGAACGAACGAACGAGTCGTTTCGTTGACCAATGGTTTTGTATGCATTGTATTATACGGCATTCGATATCGGAAGTTAATTTGCGTGCAAGCCATTTTTTTCAGAGGCGTATCATTAGTTATCCGTTCTTCAAACACAGTTGGTCGAGCTAGAAGGAATACGTGGATATCGTTACGTACGCGGCGTGAAGAATGTCTTCTACCTCTATCGCAATTTTTCCTCCGGCTTTTGCCTCGAGCTACCTCCTAAATCCGTCGAAACGAACGATATGCACGACGGTATAATCAGCGGTCTCGTTTCGACATATCGACAAGAAAGTCCATGGGAAAATAATTTCCAAGGGTAACGTGCGAATTCGGTCGAATTCCACGGCACTTACTGTAAATATGGCGTTATAACGCCGTTATTTACGGCTTATTTTCTGCGTAGATACGTACGCTTGTTCTGCCTGCGATAATAAACGTTTTGCAGAACTCGTCGTTTCCTTCAAGGCCCCCTTTGCGAAGTTTGCAGGCCGATCGATCTTCCTTCATTATTACAATAAATAACTCATGATTATAAAAAAGTATACGACAACAAAATTTCGGAGAAACAGATATTCAACCTTCCAAAAAGTCGTGAACAGAAATCGCTTTCTTCTTTCCATTTGAGGCTGATCGAAAGATTTAGATCAGCAGAGCGATCGTTCACCCGGATAATTGAAATCAGTGCTTCCCAAACTGTTGCAGCATACTTTTGCTGGTGCATGAAAGCCTTTTAAAGATTTTAATACGTCAGAATATATTCATGACGTATAAAAACTGTCTCTATCGTTAAAACGTTCTTTCCTTCCTCCGCCATTGAAAAAAATGAAATTATATAATAATCGAATACATCGTTCTACGACTTATAAAATTAAAGAAATCGTGTAAGCTCTTCGAACGTAATCTGCATGTAAAATTAGAGTCTCCAGATCGATGTCAGGTGTTTAGGAAATATCTCGCGAGGAACAACCTGCTATTACACTCGTTGCGGTCACTGCGATACGTTTCGTGTCCGGTTGTCGCTCAGGGCTAAATACTAGGAGTAATCTTACCTCCGGTAAGATTCTTTTACACTCCGCGTTCTTGGGTAAAATTGGATTTAAACGTTCCTTCGATGTTTTCGATATACAGATCATTCGGAACGATCCAGGACAACGACGTCGATTTGCTTAGAGGCGCGCACCTTTCTCGAGTTCGATCGACGAAAGCTTCGCGAACGGGTCACGCTTTCGCGCGATGAGTCGCTCGTCGCGTCGATCCGTTCCGCGACAATGAACACGGCAACGCAATATTTCGTGGTTATACCTCTCGTCGATCTGGTTGGCCTGAAATTGGTCGCCGAGTTTCCGATACCGCCTTATTCGCACGACTTGTCACCGCGTAGCCACGGATTCGATCCTTTCCGTTCACTCGGCTGAAAAACCGTGCCGAAAGCGCGCCGCTCGACGCCACGATCTTCGGCTTCTCTTATCGGATCTCAAGCGACGACGCGATGATGCGCATTACGATTCGTACGCGATAGATCTTAGTTTTTTTATTTTCTGACGGAGAGCAGAACGCAATAGCAATAAAGGATGGAACTCGCCGCGTGGAAACATTAGGTAGTTCGGAAAGTAATTTCATTTTTTCCCAACAGTTTTCATAAATACAAATTAAAAAACAATGTTTTTTTATTGAAAAAGAAAACGAAATGACCTTTCACGAATTCTATCCTTTTCTGCTATTACGTTCTGCTCTCCGCCGTAATTGAAAAATACAAAGAAAAATAATTAAGTTAACCGTATAATGATATTCGTACCAACTAACTTTGAATTTGAAATTCGAAAATGGGGCCCAAAAATGGTACATTGGCGGATAATGGATTAAGTCTGGTTAAAATGGTTAATGGATAGTGGCAAGAAGTCGGATACATAGAAAAACGTGTAGAGTTAGTCTTACGGTTAAGTCGATCAGCCAGTCAGCTGTGTTTGACGCCTATATCCACCATGGAGAAATTGGCAGTATTTTGTGTCATAGTAGACGAGTATTCTCGTCATGCGTAACACTTAGTTAGCACCGGCTATTTAAATTGCAATTTAAGCGATAACTAAAATATATTCGTAGATTTCAACACGCTTAGAATATGGTCGTAACGATAGAAGATGCTGCCATTTCTCCACGACGAATATAGTCTTCAAACACAGCTGACTGGTTTAAGACGGAGCACACGCTTTGCTCGTACTCGGAAATTCCACTTCCTACTTTTCCGAATGAAATTTCATGGAGTGAAAGCGAGAAGAAGGACATTCGTACTGCGCTGAAATTAATAATCGAGAAGAAACACTTCCTCGACCTAATCTTAAAAGTCGAATAACGAACGTTTTGGAAATTCGCGATCGTTCTCAGTTTCGACTTCTTCATCGAGTAAGGCGAAGGTAATTGCGCGCGCCCCATTTTTCTCGAACACTCCGTCCATTCTCACGAAAATGCGGTCGATCGTCGGCTTTCCCTCGCTCGAACCAGAAGAAGCAAGCCCGCATAACGCGATACCGACGAGCCACCGAACGAGCGGCGCCCTTGCTTTGTTCGATCCTGCTTCGATTGTTCGCGCTTGAACTCTCGTGCTTTGCCCCTGCCGTTGGATTTAGCTTTGATCGTGTCGCGTTAAATCGGCATTCGTTGTTCGTGAGCGTCTCGAAAGGAGCTTTCGTACCATCGCACTGATTTCATCCAATCCAGCCCATTCCTTTACGCCTCTGTCTCCCCTTGTGTTTGGAGCCTTTATTCGCGTCACGGCGTTGTCGCGCAGCGCTCTCGATAGTTTTCCATTCTCGCATTTAAATCAACACGATAGACCTTGGACCAGAGATTACTTTCGTCGTATATTCCACGTCCATTTGAAACTTCGTCCGTTCCCTTGAACTCTTCGTGGTGTTCCTGCAAGTCACGTGACTCGAACAATACCCATTTACACAATCAGGAAGGAACGACCATCGCGTTAGTTCATGCGCCACTGCGCCTGTCCTCGACGCCGTGGATCACCCGTCCTCGTCTCTCCATACTCCAAAATGGTGCGCGTATCTTGCGTTGTAATTGTACATCTAGGAGGATGAATCGAAAGGAAAGAAAAAAGAAAATTAAGAGAAGAAAGACTATTCGACGTGTCCTTGCGTAAATGCGCTGATTTAATTTCGATATGCGTCACTGCGCCTGTCCTCGATGCCGTGGATCCCGATCACTCGTTCTCACCTCTTGATACTACAGAGTGGTACGCTTGTCTTGCGTTGTAATTATACGTCTAGGAGGATGAATTTAAAGGAAAGAAAAAGAAGAGATGAAAGAGAAAAAAATGTAAAAAAAGAGAAACCATTGGACGTGTCTTCGCGTAAATACGCCGATTTAATCTCGGTTATTTGCAGCTTATTAAACTAGAAGAGTACGTTGGTGACTTTCGTGCGGCTAGTCGCGCGTCACATTTTCGCGTGTCTCGTTACCTCGACCGAGAAGGCGGCGTCATCGCGACGATGAAGCGCGAAAGGAATTCTTATTTATTCTTTCCGTCTCTGTCCGTGGCGCTTATTTCGGGATTGGACGTTGCTTTTTCAACGTGATCGTAGAATCGCGCGAGTAGGACGAATCAACGGCTTTCGAACGAACGGTTCGTCGATCGATGACTCCGTGATGCGTTTGACGCGAGTAGGACGGATACCTCAGACTTAATAATATCTCGTACCGCGAAAGAACTGCCTATTCATCTTCGACTCTGCGCATATGCGAATGTTATTTTTGCCTCCTCTTCTTCTTCCTTTTTCCTAAGATCGCTGTCTTCAATAATTTATAATTCACAAGGTTCTCGAAGAGGATTAAAAGTTCGGTTTGGTCCAAAATTCTTCGAAAGATCGATTAAACTCTTCTCTCCGACTTTCTATTTTATAGAAATTATATATAATATTTATCGTATTTAAAAAATCAATCTCAATTTCTTCTTCCATCTCTTGGAAACGATCCGTTTATCAACGGACGACCTAACGTCGTTTCAATCTTCTGAATTCGCACGGAGATCTTACCGCGAATCCAAACCACGAGTACCAGTCGTCGAAGAAAGCCTATCGACGTCATAGATCGAACAGGCGAGAGATCGAACCACTAACGGCTATTCGACAAGAGAGACTTTGAAAGTCGAGGCAACGAAGGTCGACGACGACGACGACGACCGGATTATCGGCATGGATGAAACGCTCGACCCGAGTTTTCTCGTAGTTTCTCTGTAAGGTCTCGCGGAATAGGTTCACGACTGGTGACGTGCTACCTGTTAAGACGAAATCTGGTTTTAAAACGAGTTGTAGGTCTATGCGGGTAGGGGAAGAGAGAGAGAGAGAGAGAGAGTGGACGGAACGCGAGCAAAGAAGAGGGGATGTGAAAGAGATAAAGAAGAAGGGTAATCGAACGAGCGAGAAAGGTAGGGTAAATTGAAGAAGGACAGAGAAGGAACGAGATTCGTCGTCTTCGTCGTTCGCCGTGGACACGGATGTAAGTAGACAAAGTACAGCATAGTTTGGACGAGACTCGAGGACGTTCACCTTTTTTCGTGTTTGTTGGGACTAGTACGTGCTGATAAAGCGTAACTAATTCCTTTCTCTTTCCCTTCGTCTTCCTTTTTCCTTCTTCGTCGGCGGAGGTTCGTTCAGGAACGTCTCCTTATTCTCCACAGAAAACGTCGAGAAATGTCTCTACCTGTTCCGTTAACCCTTTCGAGTTGGCTTTCGTTGGCTTTCCACCGGTTGCTTTACGTCGAAGTTCCTTCGTTCCACGATCTTTGACACACTAAAACATTTACATCGTTTCAGACATTACAGATCGTTACAGGTATTACGAGCGGTCGATAGACGTTGACACTCGAAGAAAAACTTGCTCGTATGTATTTTATACAGGATGTCCCATCTGACTCTACCATTTGTCGATTTATTCTTTTTTTTATCCTCGAAGAGGTGATGCCAAAACTCATTCAACGCGGTGCTACATCTTGACTTTCAAATGACCTTGCGTCCAAATTTCGCAAAAGTTTGAGAATATTGAATGTAAATGCGTCTTATTACGTGACGCAATTCTTTACGTTCTCGTCATTTTTTCACGCATCGCATGTTATGATCGCCTGACATTTTACTTATGATTCGATAGTCGTCTATCTATTTATATTGGACCCGTTATAATATGCATATTTATTGTACACACGATACGAATTAGACGTTCATTCGAAGATGAAATGATTTGTTTTTACGACCTTTTATAGCCAAATTTGAGTAGATTGCATATATTTAAATAAATCATTCTGTTTCAATGCATAAATATACGTAGAAGAGCGAATGGTGTCACAGTGAAGTCGTGTTTACATATATATGTAATGTATTATGTGTTTGTCATTAAAATTCGATTTTAAAAGGCTCGATAACATCCTCGACTACTATATAATAGTATACTACGATATAAAACTGTAATTCCTTACCGTACCGTACAATGTTACACTTCTATTCTACTTGCTTACGCGGATATACGTGTGTGAATATTTTCTTTATGTAGTCTGTTATATCGGGCAACTCTCGTCCTGTGGCACGTATTCGAAGAGCGTTGAAAAAAAACGAATCGAGAACCCGTTTTAAATTTCTTGGAACGCAGAATTGAAAACCAATTGGGTTTGCATCGAGAATGAGACTACTGTGTATTACATCGACGTTCATTTTTTTCAAATTGTTTTACTTAAATTGCCCTTTTGCACTAAATTGTCTTCGAACGTTTCGTATCGTCTTGTTGAAATTTTCTTTTTGAGAAAAAAGGCAAATTATCGTCGCGAAATAATGTCTAACGCAATTACGAGCGATCGATATTTCGATCGTGAAATTCATTGTTTCTATACGTGTTCGTTTATCGACGAACGCGAGATTTTCTAAAATGAAGAATTTGTCGATGCGAGCTGAATTCGTCGTTCGGTAAGGCGTTTCATATATATAAATCTGAGTTAGCGTATTTTTGCGACGATATACGAAGTAGAGATCGAACGATCATTCATTTCAAAATCGTATTGCTAAATCAATTTCCTGATAATAAACTGACCAGTTAAGTAAGTTAAGGTGGAAAATATAAATAACGTAACGGCGGTCTAAAACGTTACGTAACAAAATCTACATTTCCTTCTGTTTATTTTCAAATTATTTTATTATTTTATTATAATAACGAGCATCGGAGTATCCGCCTTGCCGTACTCTACTACTTAGGAAAACTACGTACTAATTAGGAAAAATCGTAGAATTTTTCCTAATTAAAAATTGCGTCCAATATTCTAGCGAATGAATTACTTCTTCGTATAATCCTAATTATTTTATTATTATTATTATATTTTTGGCTATCGAAACGTATCAACTCGAGGACACCAATCGAGGATACTGAACGATTACGTACGTATTTAAGTATAAGAGAAAGGTACGACTTTCACCAAAATATCATTGCAGAAGTTTACTTGCCGTTGAAACGTATGAACCGAATTTTCTGACTTCCATTTTGACAGACGAGTGCGTCTCGCGACGACGAGTTACTTGGTCGTTTTGAGAATTGGTCGGAGTCTTCCTAAATTTCTTGATAGATCGTCCGGTACGAATTTCGAGAAAAAAGGCGACATCCTTCGTTGTTTTCGTCAGAGGCGCGACTGTACAAAATTCGTCAAGCAAGCGCACGATTTTCGTTCTTCTATCGTTGTGCGACGACGATACGAAAAGGGGTGAACGCACTTCGATTGCACAATTGAAACGTGATGCGTGCTCCACGGCGTTGGTTGCATGCGCGAGCGGAATATTAAACGCGCGGTAGAAACTGAGTGTCGCGGATGCTTTGAATCGAGCTAACAATAACTGAACGGGAAGATCTACGATGAATCGATCATCCTTTCGAAAACAATGCGACGCGTTTTCGAACATCGAACACTGTTTCGATCGAGGAGCTGATTTCTCCGATGACGAGTATTATCTCGATGTTAACGTTTTCTTATTATCTCTAATGATTTCTATTTTAAAAAAGAGCATCTAATTTGGGAATTTAATCATGGAAAAAGTAGGAATCGTATAATTATTCACGAGTACGTTTTTTATTGTCTTATTATTATTTTATCACTTCATTATAATAACAGTGTATATTTTCTTATTATCTCTATTAATTTCTACCTTAAAAAAGAGCATTTACATTTGTGCTTTTATATTTTTCGAGTCGTTGAAAGGTCAACTAGATTTCTCTCAATGGTACAAGAAAGCATGTTAGTAGGTAGAACGCGATCTTTTCCTCGCCTCGTTGTTAAATGTTCGTTCGACGAAGATATCGTGAGGAACTGGTTCGATCGAAGATTGCATCCTCGCTTGGGAATTCCTTAGGTGACGCCACGTGAATGTCACCGTGAATAATTATAAATATAGACGAGGTACGCAGGAAAGGTTATTGGAACGATAGCGTCCCTGCTATCGTGGATTCGACAATGTTTTTCAACGCGCTTGTCCCTAATATTGTACAAACTTATAAAAAAAAGATGAAGTTTGTATAAGTCCAAATATTTAAAACAGAGTCGGCACTATGAATGAACCCACCGAATTTGGCTTTGGCATCGAATAGGTTTAACTGTATGTTAATATCAATGTAATTATTTTTACCTTGCATTATTTAGACGTTGCATTAACTGCGTGTTATTTCCAGTAAGTATTACTGGTATTGTTCACTTTGAGACGTGTAAAATATATTGGGGAAAAAATAAACCAAGTCAGCTAGGAAAGTATATATTAATCATATCAGCTATAAGCATTTCAGTTAAGTTACTTCAAACGAAGATAAAGTATGCGTTGATGTGACGTAAACTCGATACGTCCTTGTTTCTTCGCGATACGTTAAAGCCGATACTTCAACGTGTTTCGCTTAAAAAAAAAATTAGTAAAGAAACTCGTACTTCTAAGATCTCTTATAACTTCAAAAAATTGGGATCAAACTAACGCGCATAACGTGTATATCGCAGTATTTCACTTTATTCTTACGATTTTCCAATGGAAGATAGTAATACAAACAAAATTATACATAATCGAACAAAAAATCTATGGTCTATACTTTGTCGCTTTTGCTTCGAAGATTCCTTTTAATTTCTCGCTAAATTTTCAACTTAAATTGTCATCAAAAATAATGTAAATAATTTTGAAAATTTTCGAAGCGCGCTATATGCAAATTGCGTCCATACGCGCAGCCTTCGAGAGCGAAAGGATCGAAACGATACTCGTAATGGACAGCCTTACCGATCGTTTTACCTCGATCGTTCGGCGATTCCGAGATGCACGGATGTAATTTACGACGAAGATGGGCGAGTATGCTCGATTTTTCCAATGCATTAGCCGTGACTACTTCGCGAACTCGTCCGTACAATAGGTCCGCGCACAATTGCTTTCCGAAGTATGCAATCGAGTATATTATCGGCGTGCAGAAAGGTCAGCTTTGTTAATGCCACTTCGCCTAGCTACGTTTCTACGTTTGCCATGGCGCACGTTTCGCCGTTCTGTTATCGTTCGAAAGCGCGGCTCCGAAATACGACATATTTTTCGCTCGAGTTATTCGTAAGATGGGCGCGAGCTGATCCATATCAGCGAAGATTTCTTTTCGTCTCTGCACGAATCCGCGACGGTTCGCAAATGCGACGAAATGTGCGTTATAAATCTTTCCGCGCGTTTGCGTTGATTTTTGGTAGATTGGTCGATCTCGAAGGTGGAATGAAAAGAGAGTGTCTTTCGACGTCAGGTTTTCGAGTCAAAGGAAAACGAAGTCGTGAAATTATCTCTCGAAAGCAAAAGTATTTTATTGAAAAGGATTTGGTTGAATCGTAGAATTTTTACTCGTTACGAGTTTCTTCGCCAACATTTTCTACGCTTTGAGGATGAAGTTTAAAAAACTCTACGTCATCGAAAGGAAAGGTCGTTCGAAATGATGCACGTTTATGCGCAAATTCATTCAATTTCGTTTTTAATCAATCTACACCTCCACCTTCTCGATGCTTTCCGCTTAATTGAATTAAGCACACCTAGCGGGTCTTCATCCATTTACCCGATATCTTTGCCTCGAACGAGCATTATTTGGTCGACTTAGCTATGTAACTTTGCGAAGTATTTACGAACGCAGCTATCCGTGGAAAAAGGATGGCTCGTGAAATCGATTTTACCCCTGGACATAAGCGGATAATTTTGAAGCAAGTAGACGACTATAGATACTTTGGCATGTTATTCCGTGTTCTTCGATCTCGTGCGTTCGTTAATCATTCACAGCGTGCAATTTCATCGATTGGACATCGAAACGATGAATAGAATATTTCATGTCGCAAGTTTTTCTTAACCCTTTTACTACCTTAGAGCCGATATATCGGCTTTTTATTTTCAAGACAATTATAACCGATGCAATAGCGGTTAATTTTTTTTCTTTCCTTATGTAAAATATTTTAAAGCGAGATACAAATTACCTGAAAATATTTTTATTTTTAAGGAAAATATGTTTATTTCAATTGCAATTTTCCAAGGTACTTTTGGCTGGTACACGAAGAATTGTAAGGAAGTAAGACGAAAACACGTAGCGTAGCAAGCAACGTCCTTGTACTTCCTCGATCCTTCCATTTATTTCTCCAAGTTCGCATAAGCGTTTTTACATTTTTATTCATTTTCATACACGTACCAAGGACGAACAAGCCGCGGCCATTCTTTTAATATCGAATAAAATTCGAACGGTTTCGCAATGCATCGATGAAGGAATGCTTGAAATGTGTCAAGTGCAGAATTTGCAAACGACGAGGACGATTGGTAAAACTGGATAAAAGCGAGCATAATAATACGACAGTAAGCGGTTCCTCGACTATGACAACGACAACGTAGCCTGGCATCGGATAGGCCGCATCGCCGAAGTAATGTTAACGCAGCATAAAATAACTCGTCGCGGAAATTGCCAGGCTTACTTACGGCTTCTAACGTTCGGCTTGTTCCCCCAGCCTTCCGATGCCGATGATGACAGGGTCTTAATTACGAGCTACGAGCGAATTCAATCGGAATTCCTTCCTCGTTGATGGGTAGCAATCGCGTACGACCACGAGCACGACGGAATCGTTCGTAAAGACGCTCGAATAAATTTCTCGTCTTTCTCAATAGGTCGCGTCTGCTTAGTCGAGTCTTTCGCTCCGGGTAGGCCAACTTCGTTCCCCCGCGTTAAGGCGGTCTTACACCGATACGATATTAGGCAAGATCCAGCAGCGCGTAGCACGCTTCAGGCCGCTCCGCGCGCCAGGAGAAAGCGCCAGTGACACTCCTGTATTCGGTGTGACAACTCGTTGTCTCGGTGTGAGGCCATCTTTACGATCGTATTCGCGATCTTCGCGTCTTACGTAGGTAAGGTAGGACGTTTGCCTTTTCCCTCCGTTGCACCGTTGCATCGACGAATCTCGTGGCAACGTGCCCTTACTTATGCACTTTGGAATGCGCCTGTACGCGCGTGCGGTTTGTCTATCCCTTCGTCATCGTGGTCGCTCGATTTTTTGCCTCCCTCGTGTTCTTTCAATATTTTCATTCGTATACGGTTGATACAGCTTGTCTTACGTCCTTTATGGAAATTTTTTCAATTTTATGCTATTGAAATTTGCAAATTTTATGTCTTTTAAAAACTGAAAGCTCGTCGACGTTGGCGGAACGCGACAACTTCCTGCATTTTAATTGGTAGGAGCGATTCTCGCTCGAAAGCCGTTATCAACGTTAATTTTCAGAGTGATTATCAGATACTATTTATAATGGTCGAAGGAAGTTCCAATCGACTCGTGTTACTCGTCGATGTAATCGAGCAACCGTATTTCTAGAGGAACTTACTAATTATAGCCTTAACTCTATTCTAAAGTTCTTCATTTTCTAAAAAATAAAATTTTATAAAATCATTCGTATAATTTCAGATTGTAAATAATATTAAAGAAATGCGAATCGCACACGTTTCTATCATTTACTAGTGAATTTCAACGGAGACTACGGATATACACACTTATACAATTTCTGTTTTGCTAAATTCGCCTCTTGAGTTCTATCTACAAATAAAAACGAAAAACTCTTCGCATGTATTTCTCTTCTATGTATTCCTTAATAGTCACATCTTCGTGTGAAATTAAATGATCGACTTTGGTTTTAACTCCATTCGAAGACGAAATTCGTGAGAATTCACGAATAGATTTATCAGCGTCTACGTTGGTGTTATCTTGTTGCTTTGTTTGGTCTAATGACACGAGTAATATCCTTCAAAGAGTAATTAAGCGATAGAACGATTATATCGAAGTGTATTTAGACGCCACACGTATCGGCAGGATACAAGCAGTCGGAAAGTACTTGGCTTTCAGAGGCGTGTCGTTGACGAACATTCCTGGTTGCATAATCGAGAGAGATCGTCCGTAGATGAAAGGGGTAGAGCTACTAAGAAATGTCGAGTAAGTCATGTCGATTGGATGCAAGGAATGTCTCGACAAAAGCAGAATGAAAAGGAGAGTCAACGTGAATCTCTGCGAAAAGGAAAAGCACTATTTCACGAAACACACGATTGAATTATTGAAGGCGAAGTTACAAAAAATCCAAAATCATACCGTGAAAAATTTTAAATTAATCTCGTGGAATTTTCATCATTACTCGCGGAAACGGTACAAAGAGAACATAGAGATCGTTAAAGTAACAAGGATTTATCGAATTTGATCCCTCTTATTCATTCTTTCCTCCACTATTTTCAAAAAATGATTAATTTGGAAAACGACGAGTTAATAAGTTCTTCTCGGTCGAGAGGTTAAGAAAAAAGAAAGAAAAAAGAAATTACCCAATGGCGACATTAGGAACGTTTAACCTCTCTCTACGAACATCGCGTACGAGTCTGTCCAAGGAACGACGAGTGTTCACGCTTACAAAAACACAACGTTGTCGACGACGAGGCAATTCGTCTGTGGAGCGTCGCTTCCGCCGGACGTGAAACCGGCGCATGGGGTAGATAAGTGTCTACGACACCGTCGAAGCATAACCGCCGGTGTCGGAGCAAAAAGGAGAGCAGCCAGAGAAAACCGGAGAAGTGGAAGGAGCGTCGGAAAAAGGGACGAAGAGAATAAAAACAAGAGTCGCGTCGTGACCTTGCGCGTCGAGTTCCGCATTGCCGTGGTGAGCGCGCGTCGATTTCTCGCAAGAGATTTCAAAAGGAAAAAAAATCCCACGGCGGAGTGAATTTCTTCGGAAATAGGCGTCGTAATGCGGCCACTAAGTCCTTCTTATCGCATGGAATTTGTCATCGTCCGTTGTTCATTCGTCGTCCACGTCGTCGTCGTTGTCAATTTCGCGACAGATTTCGCTTCCATCGATGTGAATTCTTACGGATTGCCAGTTGCAAAAGACGAGGAAAGGAAAGTGACGGGCGAATTGTCAGGGTCCAGTTTCGTTTCACCGTTGAACGGATGGTTCATGGCCGCAGCTGCTGCCGCTGCCATGTACTGGAATTCGCTTCTCTTCGTTCGAATAATATCTCGTCGATCGTTTCACTCGCGTTCTCTAACGTTATGATTTTTTCACGATCGTTGTTTACAATGCATTCTTAAATATAATACGTATTTAACCGAAAGTGTCACACGTTGGATCCAAAATGGCGAAGATGTGGCTAAAGATGTCAGCCATCTCGAAAAATAGCCGTACATCGATGGTTATAAATCTACAACATTTTCTTTTAACGTTAATGTTCGTCGTATTGGATTTACCACTTCGCTTATTATCTAATTTTTACTTTGAATGTGTAATGTGTGCGTCTTTTTAAACGCCTATACACCCAATTCTGTTTTTACGCGATAGATACGTTTCCAACAAATTCGAGTAAAAAAAAGATACGGTAAAAATAACGTAATTAAAGTTTGAGAATTCATCGTTGTTAGTATGATTTTATTTAAAACTTTATTCAAAAATACACTTTTTTAAATAATAATGATAGATCATAATTTTAGAAATGAAAGATTAAAAAATTTAGTAGAGACGAATACGATTCACCGAGAATCGCTCCCTTGTTATCACATAATTTCGTTTTTACACCCTGACACTCGTTAAACATGTACAAACATGTTCTTCTTACTAAAAATTATTTTAGATTGTAATTTCTTGGATCGGAAAAGAGAATTTATTTAACACGAACCGGAATTGATTTAAAACGTTATTCGTCTTTTCATGATCACGAATATCGTCTGCACTATGCAGTCAATAAAATTCGTTGAAACACGCTTACCCTATTCATCACCGTCAATTTTACGTCTCATAACTTTCGAAAACGTCGATTAACATAACCTAGGATAAACTTGCGCAAAAGAAAGATTCTCTCCGTAGATATATTACGTCACCGTGAATCGAAGGAACCTACGATATTTCTTTTAAGTTCTTCTTTAAATTTCAAAGTACAACAGTTTACATTCAAAAATGAACTCGAGGAACGAGGAAAATATCGAAACGAAGTATACTCGCGTGCAGACGTTCTCACGGGGATTTTCGTGTAGGTTTCGTAAAAATTCGCGCGCCTTTAATTGGACAGATCGATGGAGCACATCGTCGAGATTCCGATGTCTTATCCTTACGAAAGCGAGGACGAGCGACGGAGAAGTCGTACGAGGACTGAAAAAGCGCATAGATGGACACGCTTGCGGTCCAACGGCGAGTTCCACTCCCTTCCCCGAGTCTTCGCTTACCCTCGGTATCGACCCTCGACTCTTTCACCGAAGAACGTCACGAGAAATTGCGCGAGAGGAATCCGTCGCGTGGAAACGAAGTCCTTGACGTACAGGATGGTAATAAGTGGCTTACACTCGACGCGAGGTAAAGGAAGGATCAACGTAAGAACGAAAGTACAATATATAAATAACGGCGTTGCGTGGATGTAATTTGCAAGGCAATGCGCGAGGAAAGGTCAGAGAAAATAACGCGTCGTCGTGATGAAAGGAGCGTAGGGGCAAACAGGCACGACGCGCATCGGGAAAGTTGACGCGGCGATCGTGAACGAAATTGTGAAATTCATTCGCGTGGAATCTCCGTTATACGTGCGGGTCGGTATCGAAAATTTGATCCGTAAATTTTTATTTTATTAATTTATATTTCTCACTGAATTCCGCTGAGATCGACGAGGAACGCGTAACATTGTCGATGAGCTAACATCGCCATCAGCGACGGTGTTTTGGATTTCGTAAGAAGAGACTCGTCTGTCTCATTTTCGAGAGAGATCACCTGAACGCCAGGTCGAGCGACTCGGATGTGCGTCGACCTATAAAAGTAACGCTCCGTTGTGATCTGCTAGCGAGTCAACAGACAAGAAAAAAATACGCGCACTAGATCCTCGACAAATCACGAGAAATTCGAGAAACTCGGAGAAATCTCTTCCTCGTTTTCATCACGGTGCTATTTATTCGACAGCCCGGACATTATTACTGGACGATTTCGTCTGTTAAGTCGAGTTGTCTGCTGGAGGTTGCCTTAGTGCTTTTGACAAGCGGAGCACGTCGTCGCCGCGTACGCGTAACAAATAAGAAGGTGCGACGAACCGAGCACTCTTGAACGAGACTCGT
>JAITYT010000622.1:73286-89570 GCA_025433975.1 Liostenogaster flavolineata | reverse complement strand
TTTTTTTTTTTCTTTATGTATGTTTTCTCACTAGGCGACAGCAAATTGTTTCAGATTGAAGCGCGGATTTTAAATTGTGCTTCTAATTGTGTTCACGAAGGTAGGTCGACAGTCAAAGGATTTGAGGAACTAAATTAAACGAAACGCCTGTACTCGCTTCGATGCTCTCAAAAGGAGACAGCCTCTAAATGGTTTGCAGTTTGTGCGAGATTGCGCACCTGATCAAACCGTCTATCGTACACTCGATAATAACATTTCGCCAAATTTTCCTTCTTTGATCGTACTGGAATTCATTCGTAACGAGAGAAAATATTTATTTGGCATCGTAAAAATACCACGAGTAGTATTTCTTCGACATTGACTCTAACGTGACGTAATAGATTTTTCATTTTTACTAACTGTTATAGAAAATAGTGCATCGTTTTACTCGATGAAACAATTGATATTTAGATATTACAATCAGGAATGATATTTTAAAATTGACCACGTTAAATGACCTTAATATATTCCTACAAATTATTTTGCTGCTTCTGTTAAATGGGTAGCAAAATACGTAACGAATAAATTCGAGTTATTTCGACAAGAAGATTAAAAAAGCAAGTAGAAGAGCGACAAGAATCTAGATAAATTTGGCGTTTCTTCGTGATTTCCCTCTACGTTTCACGAACAGTTTTTTCTTGTATCGATAGAGGTACGTGAATTGTCACTCATCTATGGTGTTTTAAAATTTGTAAATGTTCTTCTCTTAATGAGTTTACTTTCGCCTGTTTCGCGTGGTCGCGTAGATGAGTTTGTTGTTAAACGGATACGTCATCGTACGGCGTTTGGTTTTTGGCTACGATGCATTCTCGATACCAGTAATTAAACTTTGTCAGCATCGTTGACATCGCAACATGATGCGCGTGTTAGGCTTGATCGTAGCTCAAAATACCAAAAGCAACATATAAGGAGAATGCTCACAAAAGATGTGTTATTCGCCAGGGTAAAAGAATGTCGTTGTAAACGTAAAATAAATATAAAAGAAATGTAATTTAACATATTAGGTAATGTGAAAATTTAAGACATATGAATATCGATCTTTATTAGATACTTGTTTATGATTTTATTTGAAGTATTTATTTTCATTTAGATTAAGTGTAACTAAATTTCTGAATAAACGAAATTCTAGCTGTAGAAAATTATTGCTTGGCATAGAATTTAATTGCAGAATCTAATTATTTCATGTGTACAATGTAGCAAGGTCGTGAACTTAGCGAGGGAGGCTTTGAAAGAAGCCAAAGGTGTGAATTGCCAGAGAAAACATCCAGCAAATTATAAAGCGTGTCTGATAAGGAAACAAATGGTAGCTAAGCTTTATTTTCCACTAAGAGGTTTCCAATTAACAAGGAAATCTATCAGTCCAAATTCAACTGCGCAACCATCCACGGAAAGAAGTGCAATTAAATTTTCGCACAATATCGAACGAGATATATAGCAAAAAGTGCCTGAGTTAAAAGAATACGTGGCAAGAAAGAAAGTAGATATAATCCTTCTTGCAGAAACTCATCAAACAGAAAAAACGTACTTCAAACTTTCGCGGTTCGCGTACTAAGGTACACCTCATTTGAGTGGTAAAGCTCATGGTATAGTATCGCAATTTTTATTAAAAATAATATAAAATATCTACAACTTCCCCCTTTTCAAAACAGAAAATTTCCAAGCTACGATAATTAGAATAGACCTCGATTAACAATTAACTATTGCAATAGTATTCACCCAGATACTCGATATCCGTCACTAGGTTTAATCATTTCTTCAATATGTTTGACAATAAGTTTTTAATTGCGAATGCTTTCAATGTTAGGAGTGAGTACTCCTGGCAAACGATAAGAAAATTTTAAGAATAAATTTTGATGAATGATCAAATATAATTAATCGTCGGAATTCTTTAAAAATGAGTATTTGATGGTAGTAGAAAAAGCATACTTACTAGCTATAGGAATAACCAAAATATGAAAAGGCAAAAATGAGAAGAACAAACATGACGAGAGGTATGCCAAACAACGGTCCAAGTATAGCGGTTAAACGAGAATCCTTTAAAGAAGCACCAGCTGTTTCCACGTACAGAGCTTCGATGCCTTCTTCTAATCGTAACAGAAAAAGCCGTGTAACTCTTTACGAATCATTTCTAAAAAATGCTATCTTTCATGGTAAAAAAAGTAAAAATATAATTTTATATATCTTATATATCATCGATATAAATTATTTTTGTATATTAAAATATCGATAGTTTTAAAAATTTGAAGAAATGACAAAACGAAAGATCATACAAGTTATCGAATACGTTTACGAGCAACGGACTAGTCATAAAATGTAGTATTTTTATCTCAGTGCTTTTCTTTATGTAATTCTCAATGCACGTTTAATATTAACACGCGTCTATCGATCCTCGAGCGTATAAATGTCATATAATTGAATGCAGTGACGTTAAAAAATTCATTTCGTACGTTTTTGCGAACTTGACATTTTCAGTATGACGCATTGAGACCTCTCTTTAAGACGCTAGATGTGTTGCGCAACAAACTACACGAAAGGAATTCATTGTATCGTGAAGATATTGAAAAATTCCAAGCATGCATATAACTGTTAACAATGCTTGGGTTACTGAGAAAAATGCGTTGAATATGGAAGCTCGTCTATATTCCAATTTTTTTGATTCTTCGAACTCGATGAAGTTACATATAGGACATTACAATAATCTTAAAAGCTCCATTAGACATTACATGAACAAATAATTTTGACAGGAACTAATGGGAAGCGATACTTTAACTCTTTCATACTACCGAGAAAAAATCTTTCGCTGTACGAGATATCGTTGATTAATGTAACCTCGATCGTCATGGCGAGTTTATTCGAAACATTAAAATTTTACGATAAGTATATAAATGTTACGACTTTATGTGGTTCTTAATTATCGTTTTTCTTATCCTCGAAGGATAACAATTTAATTTAAAAATAAGATCAATTTTCTATGCAAGATTATTATTATTTTTAATCGACATAATTATAACGATACTTGATAAGAAGTAGTTGTTCAAATAAAATGTTATGATTTCTAAGAATCTATCAATTTATTATTTTCATTGGACTACTGAGATGTATTTACACATTAATTTTTCAATATTACTGTATTATACAAATAATGCATACGACTAACATACGTTAATTACATAAGCATTATTTAGATATCAACTAACCTTCTATCTTTCTTTTTAGATCCAGTGCAGCCTGTATCGTGCTTATACCGGTGTATTCATTTTTCTCCTTCAAGAGAATCTCTATATCGCCATTCCATGTATGTCTGACGTGCCATGAGAGTTTCTCTGTATATCCTTCCAATGCTTCATCGGCGATCGATCGAATTATCATCAAGGAACCCTTCTTTATGGATATTCTACCACCGCAGTATAAACAACAATGTCCCTCAACCTGAAGTACGTCGAACGAATTCCATTCGAACCGACAAACATTTTATTTCAATTTTTGTTCCCCATCTCTTTTGTTTCTCCATGTAAAATATCTATACTGACCCGTAGAGGATATTCGCATGCCGCGAAACCGCATTTCGGCCTTTCAATGGCGCAAATCTCTTCCAAATAATCGGCTTGATCGCCATCCTGACAGAGGCACTTTCTGCAACTATATTGACTGTACCTAAAGAAACAAAAATTGTGAAATGGAACGCGTCATGAAGGATATGCCATTGCGTGTATACTTACTACTTATTTCGCTGCTTACGCTATATTTAGTTCGTTATAAAAAATCGTGGTCAAACGATATTGATTAGATATTTGATTAAATATCGGTATCAAAAATTCAAAGAAAACTACCAATTAAATTTCGTGTACATATAATGATTCATACTATAATTGACCTTTACTAGATATCAGAATAAATGTCTCTTTGATCAATGAATGATATCTACCGTCGGTAGTGAAATACCAGCGCAAAATGTCACAACAGCAATAATTTGAGCGAATCCGTTCCGATCGAAATAACGTCGTAGCTTATAGCGCGAAACATCGAAAGTTAAATTTACTGGAGAAATAGAACGTACTTCACGTTACCAGGTGAAAATTCCCTCTGATTTTGCAGGTCATCCCACTGCCACGATGCGTAAGGGTAGTTTTTATTGGACATTCTGATAGATCCTACTTGGACCTCCTTCACTGGCAAATGTATACTTATAGTGCGATCGGTGCTTGGTAAAACGACGTCATCTTCGCGACACGGAACACGCTCCATGTGTGGGGCTGCGACGGATGTTCCTGCCCAATTGTCAGGGTCTGACCAAAAGAAACGTCCGCGCCTAAGCCATCTAGCGACCTTCGCGTTGGACACAGTCGAGTTGCTCAGCTACGACGATAGGCGAATTTACACTTTTTAACGTTTACTAGATCGAAACAATGGCGTACGTATTGTAAATTAGAATTTGTCTCCAGGTTGTTTACTTTTTTAAAGCATTACGCATCTTGAGTGTGCAAGAAGCGCTCGGAAAACGTAAAGTACAATGTTATTTATTTTATTGTAATTAAATCCTGACACAATTATTTCGAAAATAAAAAAGATACTTTACTTCCAGATACATCGGACATCTCAAATTAGTATCTGTTAGATGCTGTAATAGAAAAAACTTAAAGGCCGAGTGCGAGCTTTCTTTAAAGTGCTTTGGAGAAACGAAGAATGTAAGAGCTACGATAACCCATTTTCCTATGATTCCGTATAGACACGTGGCGATAGCTTATACGGAATATAAAATTCAAGCGTGAATCTTAAGAACGAGGAAGACTCGGTGTGAAAGCTGAAAAGCTTAAGCTGCTAACGTAGTTATCAATATCGCGTAAATTTGTTATTTCGTTGTTATTCGAGGAACTTTGTATTTTTCATATAATATCTGATTTTTTGATAAATAATCGTGAATGTTTTTTATATTTTTAAAGTAAGTTCTTGGTACTCGATATCTTTACTCTTTAGAATTTTTGCATATGTATTATATCAGATAAGATTTTATTAACATTTTATTATTATATTTGAATAATTATACGATTAATAAATCAGATCATAAAATTGTCACGTGCAGTGTCAATTTTGCGTCTGTTCGCAATCATATAAAAACAACGTTCTTGTTTTTCCTATTATTTGGCGCGGAAACTATTTGACGGAGTTAATATTGTTGTCAGGTATATCCCGACAGGAATGATTTTCGAAACGAATTAAGTTTTAATCGTATTTACGGTTGAAAGGTCGTCACACGTGACGGCGGTAAACTTGAAAATTATATTGTGCTAGGAAGTTATAAAATTGGAATAAATTTCTAATGACATAGATATTGTCATTCCCATAGATATGATTCAGCAGCTTCCGTGACTCTCAGCGCGAGGCGAGAGGCTAAACGAATTTTCAAAGACAGCATCGTATCAAGTTTCATTGTTAAGCAACAACGAAGGGACGTACGTGTATTATGCAACGCGATATATGGAGTCGACATTGATGCGACGTACAAGCAGAGTATGTAGTTCGAAGAGTTTGATATTTGTTGCAGCGCATCCAGTACAGATAAGAGATTAACACTCGATACGTTTAACGTATATTTCTAACGTCTTTTAGTCTATTTCTTGACTGTTTTCATAATGCATGCGAAATTTCACTACTTATTTCTTTCAAATATTATATTTTCACTCATCTACAGAGGTTTCGAATTGCATCAGGTAGTTACAAAATTTCAGCCTTTTATGATTATTTCTGAATAATTACAAAAGGCTGAAATTACCTCGCAAATTATTGTTAACATTTTCCGATCATTCTATCTTTTAAAGCATACAAATATTATGAGATAGCGAATCGAGTCACGATGAATTGCAAGGTCAAGAATCCAAGACGTCTTTATCCATGCAATACACCTCAAGATACTACTTGATAGGACCTGAATCAAAGACTAAGGAACAAAAAAAAGGAAAAATAATATCTGTTAGATGTACGCGACCGGTGACACGTTCGAACTTATGGAACGTCATCGTTCACTCGACGCCATCGAAATCTCACCTCCAATTTGCCATCTCTGTACAACACCAAAGTACCCTCTCTGGACAAATCGATCTCTGCGAGTCTGAGATCGCCGGATTTAGCGAGACCAACGACGTGTTCCATCTCTTGAGGAAAGATTACGCGACCGTCGATTTCCGGCAGTAATCCTTTTTCCCAGTTGCTCTTAGTCTGCCACTCTAAGTCCGGTATCCAACGTTTCTCCAAGCTGGCGGATCCCTTCGAAGCGACCGTGAATAAAAGCATCACTCGCAACAACCGCAACAACGACGACGACGAAGACGACGTGGGTCCTTTATTCATCGGAAGAAACTTTCAATCGCTTCTACTTATTTCGATACTATCGATGGAAAAATCTATCGCAGATTCTTCCTTCTTCGAACAGAACGTAACGACGTAAGTTCGACTTTCCGATGGATCTTGCTTCTTGAAGTTATAAGAACCGATGAATCTTAGTTTATCGAACACGATGAAACTAAATCAACGAATACGGTTATCTTCGTCGTATCGAACGTCTTCTAGCGCTTAGCGATAGGTAACCATTGACTTTCTCCGTGCTACAACGTGGCCAACGACTGTCTCGCTAGAGTTTGGAAGCTCCTGCATCGAGCGCACACTAATGATCACATTCATAGGGGGGCGTATCCGACTCGTGATTAATTTGACGCGGATTCACCTTGTTTATCGCGACTGGCATGTGCCAGAAATCGATCGATCGTTTAGAAAGAAATGTAAGTAAAAAATCGTTGATATATAGGATCGATGAAATCGGATTGTTAATGTAATAATGATTTAGAGAAATCTACAATATTTTTGATAAAAATGTCAGTATCAGTTAGGTTGAAAGGTGAGCAGGATGTGGGATCATAAAATATGCACGTATGGCGAAAAGAAAATTATAAGATTTATTATGACATTTAAGATAAGTTTAATTATACAATTACATGTATATGTATGCCTAGGTATATATATATATATATATATTTATTTATTCATTTATTTATTTATATATATACTTTTCTTGTCTTGGCACAATGAAACAAAGGTAACTTTGAAGACGTAAAACGATAAACCAATGCATCATCGCTGAGAAAATCGATCCTCTCTTACCTTCGAGGACCCTTCTCGACGATGCGTTATGTCCTTCGATTACAAAGCCATCGAATTCAACGTATCGTACATCGTGAAGGACAGGTAGCAAGTAGAAGTAGTACATTGAATGATTTGAGAGCAACGGGAGACGGAGAGGAAGAAGAAATAAAAAGAAATGGAGGTAGAACGGTCTCGACCAAGCGTTTCGCTTCAACAAGGGGTTTTACGAATAAGAGTCTCCCGGCATGACGAGTGATCGACACGACGAATATCTCACAATGGATTGAAGTTGTACAAGGAAATTAACAGTTGACTCGATTCTTCATTTCTATTTTAAAAAAGAAAGAATATTTGCAAATTTTTCACATTTTCTCTTTGATCTCGTTATTATCTCCTATCGTGTGATATCGATGGTACGTCATATCGAAAGACTGAAATGAAAGGTCTATAGTAAAGGTCGAAGTCAAACGATTTCTACGTGTCATTTCGGCATCTATTAATATTTAATTTAGAAAAAAGATGCATTTTACGGCGCCAATCAAAGCTTTCTTAATTTTCAATTCGTATTTTCTAATTATTCCTCGAGAGATTCATCGTATCCTTTCTTAAAACGACGAATTTGAAATATGCATTCTCGGATTTCTATCAAATCAGAAAAATAGGATAAAGATCTCTTTCTTCCATCATCCTTTCCAGAACAGTATCAGGTCAATGAATCGAGACGATATAAAGGATTAAATAACGATGACGATTAGAATTTTTGAAGATACGAAGAGTATCTTCAAGAGTAAAATAATCTATCTTTGGTTATTAGTTTCTCGACATCGAAAGGACTAGACACATTAGTAGTAAATATACTACAGAGAAATTTATCGAGTACGTTATTTAAGCGAGTAAATTCAATCAAGCGAATTCAATGACGTTTGTCGGGTAATTAAACGTCTATCTCGTTATCCTTATATTTTGTATGAAAAAAAAGAAACGAAATAACTTTACTCAACGTCTAATAGCACTTTTGGGTGTATGGAAAGATGTGGAATAGGAGAAGAAGGAAAGAGGTTCGATGAAACCGATAGGAAATGGTGCGACGCATTCGTCGAGGGTTCCTCGCGGGAGTCTGCCTATTGGATCGAATCTTGATCCTCCTCGGCCGTTCTCTTGCCCAATCCGAACATGTACCTCTGACTGGGTACGTCGTTCGGTCGCTTACCGGTCGGCATCGACTCGTCAGCAGCCAGATTCCAAGCCCTCTTGCCTAGACCGAAGCTGTACAGGCGATTGCTACCGCGTTTGTCCTGCACGTAGTCAATTGGATCCTCCTCGTGCGACTGGTAATTCTCGTAGACATTGTCCAACGGAAAGTAGTCCAAGCTCAAGCGTGCTGTATGATAATCCTGGTTGTCGTTGCGTTTACCAAGACCGAAACTGTACGGTCTCGTGCGCTTACCCAGGCCGAAGGAGAATGGTCGTGCTCTCTTTAGGTACATCGGAAACAGAAAAGCAGACGAAAAGCTGTTGGAGTTAGAAAGGCTAAGGAATTATGTTGCTACCGATTTTAGCTGTACTTTTTTCCCCTTCACGATTTTTCTCTTGCGTTGGGTGCAAAGGATTCTTTCGATCGATCGAAAGCAACAGGTTCGAACTGACTAAGTACCGCGTAGAGTTGTAAAGAGGAGATTACACTTTAAGATGTTCTTTGGGCTTTCACGGTCGATAATTGCAACTTGACCGAAGTATCGAGTGACTACGTGGGATGTCAGTGAACGACTTTTCATAATTCACGAGTGATTTTATATCTATGTGAAGACGATTTTTATAATCAAAGAATCATGGTTACAATATCGAGTTATTTTTTATTTACGTAGATATGCTAAAGCTACGATAGTTCTTTAAACAATGACAAACCATCTTTCTTTTTGCCCATTATACAGTAAACTTCCGCATTTCTATATAAAGTATTCGATCTTGGCTAATAGTCAATGCTTTATATTGTTTAATTATTAAGGTGTGTATCGTCAGAAAATCGAGTCTCGTGAATTACTTCATAGACATTGATTGTCCTTACCTTGTCATCACCGGTATCCACCCAACGCTTTCCAAGGCCAAAGTTATATACAGGCAATCTTTTATACTCGGAAACATAGGTATAAGCTCTCTTTTCGCTTGGTTCGTCAAAATTTAAACTCGACATTACTGGGTTTAGACGCTGATTGTGGCTCGATGGAGAAGGCGGCTCTTCCATCGCTAACAGAAATCCTTCGAGAACGCTGAAGAAACAGAGCAGAATCACCTTTGACGACATCATCGTGATCGTTCCTCCTCTTGCTACGTTTTTTGCCTTCCCGCTAAAAATAATACTGAAACCCAAAGCATTAGACGCAAGTATTAATTTATTTTCACCTCGATAAATATTAATTGACGTATAAAAGAACTCGCACAGATATATTCATTGTTTAGTTTAATTTCAATAATTCGACTGATTTGTTAATTTTGAAACGAATTTCCGCATGATCGAGCATTCGTCGGAATTGAATTCATAGAATTTCGCTGCATTTATATACAACGATTTAAATATAATTTATTGATAGTTAATAAACACCTAATATTTTTTGTTTTTGTTTATGAAAGAAGTTATTCCTGGATCTATAATTTAATTATAAAACTTAACGTCGATGATCGTTTGTATCTGCTCGCTTATATATTTTTCGATATATTTTGAATGAATTTTTACCAGAGCTTAACCGAAAAAAATGTGAACGAAGTATATCGAAATAGATGAGCAGAAAGTAAGTTTGGTTGCGAGACTATTTAAATTTCAAGTCAGTGACATCGCGATCTTACTAATTACGGGATCGTCTAACTTTAATTTTTCTTGTTCGTTGCATTCAATTAGAAAGCTAGTGGAGTCATCGCGAAGTGAAATTGGTCGGATATACGAGATGGATGAAGACGCACCGTTTCAACGAAGGACAAGAATTCTCAAGGAAAACCAGTAGCTTGCTTCGGCGGCTGTGAATCAAGTTAGAGACCTTGGGTAGCAGCAGCAAATCAAATTACGAGACAAGATTACAACGTGTTTCCCGTGAACGCGAGCGATTCTTTCTTTGGTCTATTGAAGAAACGCGACGGGGTGTGTTTCAAGGAAGAAAGATCGATAAAATTATCGGTGAATCACCGTTGAAGGAAATTCCAGTTCGGTTCTTTCATCGGCTTATTCCTACGACATCTTAAGGTTTGTCACGATTCTCTTATATCTCTTAAATATCGTCGATTGCGAGCACTCCAGCAACCCTTGAGGCTGAATCTATTCACTAACAGTCTTCGTCTTTCTTCCTCGATCGTCTTTGTGCATTTCCTGCTTACAAGGAAAACACTCAGCATTTCTTTCTGTCAACAGTAATATCAATTACGGTTAATTTGAACTGATATTAGGTGACCTATTCGTGAGGGTGAAATTTCTCAAATGCAAAATCCATGAAGAACTGACAGTAGATTCATCGATGAAATTTCCTTTCGAATGATAACTTCATACTTTGAAATTAAAATTATATATGTATATATATATGTACACTTTACAAAAGTTAAGTACTATATTATATTTAACATGTAAGTAGTCACAATATTTATTTATAATCGATATTAGTAACTTTTTTTTATAGATCATTTTTATTCGTATTTGGTTTATATAGAATTTTATTAAAAATATCACATTTCCTTGTGCATCATTTAATCGTGAAGTACATCAAGCATCAACGAATAAAGTGCTATAAACATTGTTTAGTATACGACACGGTAGATAGTAATTTTCACGTGAAATCGGAAAGGTAATTCGGCTTTGATCAAATATATATTTTCTTTTTTACTAAACTCAATTCATATTACATCATAAATCATAATCATAAATTCCGATATATATTATATATACATATAATAGTTTATCCATTAGCTAATTTTGCACAGTGAATAACGTTCCTACGAATTAGATTCTTACGATGTAGTTAATTCACGAACTACAAACATCAGTATGATTTATGATCCAGTATAACATCTGGAACAACTTTTAGTTACACTGCATCCATTAACGAAAACGTAAATTTAGCAAAATAAAGGCAAATAAAAAAAATAATATATTGCCAAAATTATCATAAGGTAAACGTGAAAAAAGTCGTCACTTTTTTGCGAAGGCTGACTTTTGAATGTATTAATCACCGTCGAAAGTGTAATTGCAAGATTCTTAACATGGGGGATTTAAATAGATCTTATTGTTTATGCTAAACTACAAAAACGTCGCCTTTGTTTCGTGGAATCGCAATTAAGCGTTACGCGAAATCGATACCGATTTCGAGTTAGAGCGATTGTGGTAAGCGATGCCTTCGAGATCGGAATAATCGGTGGAAGGTTAACCCTTGGCACGTTAACGGATCTGACTAAAACCAAAATCCTGCGTGGAGCGTTCCGTTCAATATTTGACAATGGAATCGGACGAGTGCCGTTCTATCCACCTCTTGTCAGCTCAATAACGCGGTAACCCGAAGGGCGCTTAAGCGGAATCAAGGTACGTGCGTGGGACTACGGAACCACAGATAAGAATGAATCGACGCTGAAGGCGTCTTAAAGAGGACCACACTCCATACGCTTGCTGTACAACTCGTTTACCTTGCCATTGAGATAGAATGGAACGGTTAAGAAGCGTTGTCGTTCCTCCTCATTTGTTTGTCTTTTACGTTTCTGTTTTTATCGGAAAATACGGGAGGTTGGTTGGGTCGAAATCTCTGCTATATATTACTGGTTTGATCATACTACACAAATTTTGATAATATAAATGGAAAGATGTAACGTGGTTCTATTTTAAAAAGAAACTTTTTATTTACAAATTGATCGAATTGTTACTAACAAATAGACTTTAAGATGATAAAAGAATTGTAAACGAGATAAAAGAATGAGAAATGTAAATAAATACGTATCTATGGATATATCAATGAAACACTGTCAATAATTAAACATTAAGACTGTTTAAATTGCGAGCACAAGGTAATTTTATTTTATTTTAATTTTTTAGATCGCAATATGCACAGCTAAACTTTCGCTTCCTGTTTAATTTTGACTTCGCCCCAACGTGAATTAGAGTAACGGAAAATTAAAATGGCGATTCCATCAGAGGGAAGAGAGAGGTGAAAAAGGAGGAGGAGGAGGAGGAGGAGGAGAGGTAAAAGCAGGAGGAGACCGAGAAACGTGATAAACGTTTTCGCGTCTGGTCTCGCCCACCGGGAGCACTCGTAATTGCGATTGCACGGAGGTGGAAGATTGTATCGTTTATATACACCGTGTCGATAAAAACCTGTCTTCGATATTTATAGCCGAGTAAGTCGTTATTGGCCAATCGATGACATATCGACGTCCCGGTTAAGGATGTCGATTCTTTAAAGTCGTAAAAAGCAATTAACTTTACGACTTTTCTCTGTATTTAAGGAGAGAACTATCGAAATATTGATTCGTTCTTAATCATAGATAATAATGCTATTCTGGGAGATACGTTATTACTAAATATTCGTACGTTGTTTAAAAACACAAATATAATTGAAGCGTGCTTACTCAAGAAAAAAAAAAATTTATTTTACAATAAAAATAGGACAAATGAAGTAAAATGAAGCTACATTTGGTATCGAATCTGTTAATTAAAAGCAAACAACGACAAGAAACATTTGGAATAAATGCTTATATTTTCTTCTTTACTTATGGGAGCCACGCAATTTTTGCTAGCTTATTTGGTCATTCTACGCAAAGCACAGAGCCACATGCAACATGCCTTGCGTAATTTCAATTTAATGCTAGACTTTAACTGCATACTATGGCCGATATTTATCACACAACACTGTAGAATGCACTGATTTAACTGACTAGAAAGTATTAAGAGTTGGAGGTCTTTAATTCATTTATGAAAATATTCTTAATCTTGCTTTAGATCATCATTGCTTTTTTCGTAAGTTGTTAACAAAGAGTTTGATATATTTGTCGAAATTTAAATTTTTTAAAAATGATCCATATGTTGTCAAAATAGGTGAGAAAGTCAAAATCGTTCGAGACAAAGTAAAATATTTTTTAGAATTATAATTATTACACTGAATTCTTCTAGGTACTATTATCGAATGGCACACCGTGTACATGATAAACGTTGCATTAAACAAAGAAGTCGCAAAATCGTAGAAGCGAATCAATCGTAAGAAGTTTCAATGAATGGGCTTTAGGAGTTCGGCGAGTGATCAAAGGCAGTTAATTTAAAAGAGATCAAAGATTCAGTCTAGATTGATTGTTGAATGTAACGTATTTACTACATCTATGTATTGCGGTGTGCGTATGCTTTTTATTTTTCCAAAAGAAGCCATGAATTTATTTTGAAATTTTTAACACATTTCTTACTACATCTTTATACTGTTAAATAACCTTTCAAAAAAGTTCTGAATCCGCTGTAGTATAATTCATTCAACATCTGCTTGTTTTATTTACAAATACACGGTACTCACACTTTTCGGTTTGATTTACATTTATTCTTCGTCTTATAAAGTCATTTTCAGTTTCGCTCTACATCTCGTTGATTTCTATCAAATACCGCTGCTTTTACTCTCACTTTCTAGAAATTAAATTTCTGCATTGCATCCATTGACCGTCGCACATTTTCAAATTTGCGCGGGCGAATTCTCGCGAGGTAATTTAAACGTTGTCAGGAATAAATTCGGTCACGTCGTTGCGCCGTTTTTCCTCATCCTTGTTTTCCCTTCTCGACATGGTGCCTCTTCCAAGATGACAATGGACAGCTGGCAATAGAAGACCAACGCGAGAAATGAGGAAAACGCGATAGAAGGCATGATAGCGACGGCGGATCTGTCGTTTTATCATTGTCAAACTTTCAAAAAACTTCGTCTGTCCAAGACGATACAATCAAGTAGCATGAAGTTGAAAGTGAAGTTCGTGGAACTTATTAAAGTTTCAATAGAAAAGTTTATTTCGAATATAAAAACCGGAAATATATCCTCGAAAAATAAAAAGAAAAATGTAAAACGTTAATTGGCGTATTTAATAGAATGTCATTCTTTTAATATTATTATTCACCATCGTGAAACTTGATAAATTCGTGTACCAAATAAAATTGTTTGCAAAAGTGTAAAAAGTGGTATAATTGAGTGATTTAAATACTGTAATTTCAGCATTACATCTGAATCGTATTTGAAAAGTTGATATGTTATTATAAAGTGATAATATATTTGATATTTCTCAAAAATTCCGCGAAATATTGGTATGGAAATTTGTCGACCTCGTGTTCATGGATAAAAAAAATTTTTTTTTATTATAACTTTGCCGCTCCACAGACCTTTGTTATAAGACGCGTAACTTCCTTTTCGCAGCATCTTCCAAAGAATACCTTCGGATGAAGACAAGAAGTTAAAAGGTTCAATATGCACAACATTGTTTGATCAATATCGGTGCATTATACCCATCTTCCGTGCGTAAATTTTAGAGTAGATACGGATAAGGATTGTAAAAGGACGAGAAGACAGGAAAAACGAAATTCTCCGAAGCCAGAGGTCATCGAGTTCGTGTTGTCGCCCGTCTGGCGGCCGACGACGTATCGTCGGTCCATCGGAACCCTGTAATTATCGTTAAAACTCCCTCTTCCTCTTTTTTTCTGCGAAAGCAGAAATCTTCTCTTTCTGCGCATCTACCGAACGGACCTCCGACGGCGAGCTTTCTCGTCGTATCTTCTGAATTTCCGGACATTTCCCTCTTTCTGCCCGTATTTCTCGTTGAGGAACGAACGAATCGAGTCGACAAGCTTTTAACAATCTGTCGATGTCAATAAAACGTGCCAATTGCGTGTACAAATTATGGATCGTTCGAAGATGTCTCCCTGTGATCTACGAAGAGTTATCGAAATTATCGTGATATGTATATCGAGAGCCATATTTTATGTTCTTTTTCCCCCATTAACCGTGGTTTGATTAGCTTTTGACTGACATGAAAATAATTTTTAATGCGGTTTTGCATGCTTTTGATCGTAGATATGTGTGTTATTTAATATCACGAATATGTAATGATCGGATCGCTTCGTTTGTAATGCACAGGACGAGATATGTCTTAAGCTTCCAAACATTCGTCGATCTTTGATGAATTTTAACGAGGACCTTGCGGACGAAGGGTCGGCCATTGATGCAGAATTAACGAGCCCGTTATCATCCTCAATTCTGCTTGATAAATGTCGATTCGAGATATTTGGATAAAACGAGCGTTAAAGTAGCGGAGATACGATCGATCGATTTCGCCCTGTCACATCATACCTTTCGAGGGTGTTTTTTAAACAACATTAAAGCAAAAGAAGTTAAAGTAATAAGCGAAATACGACGTTCGACGATCGATCGTTGGATTAATTATCGTACGTGCCAGGAGTTCGAAGGCGTTTCGCTTCATTCAGACGCTTTGATATTTTTAGCAGAGTCTACGTCTGATCAAATCTGACTCGTATCTACTTGATGGTATAGGAGATCGTTAAATTTATTTTTGTCTCAAGAATCTTACATTAATTCTGTTAATTTGTTATTTTCTTTTTGACTTTAAGTGCTACGCAAGGAAGTGTATTTTGTATTTTATTTATTTATTTATATCATTAATTCATAGATATGTTGGTTTGATGAAAATGTTGAAATTTCACACTTATTAAAATATCGCGACTTAAATTCGGCCACTTTATTCTTCATCTTAGCTAGCTTGATTCTCGAGTATTTTTATTTAAATAACGAAAAATTATCCGTAGAAAATGTAGTTTTGTTTGTGTCAGTTACAAGTTATATAAAAGTTAGGATCGATACTTCATAAAATAAAACGTAAATACATTTTTATCTCTCATTACAATTTTGAATTCGTATAAACACAATAATATACGAAACTTAATATTTTAGCGACAAAATTGCTATTATATATATGAAGATATCACAGACCAACGGTAAAGATCAATTCTCCACGACTGACCGTTCGATCCTAAATACATACTGCGACTTTCACAGAATTGATTCACAAATATTGGTCCGCGAACCTTATAAGATTTTTTGTACAATAAGTTTA
>JAITYT010000622.1:42490-62098 GCA_025433975.1 Liostenogaster flavolineata | reverse complement strand
AAAAAAAAGCGCGTACGTGTATCGGCTTCGCGCGCTCTTCGTCCAAGTCGCACATCGATCGTTAATCGAATCACGATTTCGTTATTCTTCGAGGAAATTTCTAAGCGGACCGATTGAAAGGAAAGAGAAATGGCAAGAACGAATGCAAAAGATCATGACGAAGACCAGGAAAATTCCGTTCGAATTGAATAATTTAACTCGAACTCAAATTTACTCACCTGTTGCTAGAGAATGCGTTGGACGATCTTTCGGTACTGCACGATTCCACCACTTATCTCTTGCGATAATTCTGAGAAATCTTCTCCTTACGGTCGCCTGTCTCGATGCGTCGTGATCACGCGTCTCTTCTCGCGGCAAATTCAGATCCGTCGACGATGAACGTGCTCGAGATTTTTCTTCCTTTCCTCCCTCTCTCTCCCTCTCTCTCCCTCTTGCTCTCTCTACGTGTTTGGCTGGTTCTCTGTTCGTTTGTTTGTTCGTTATCAACGATGCTATCGACACCAGGATAACACGACTTTAGTGTCTGCGCGAGAATGACGCCGAGGGCGTCGCGACGCCACCCTTTATACGTGTGGATCGGTGGGTATCCTGTGCGCTGATTCGTCTTCTCTCTCTTTCTCTCCCTTCCACCTTCTCTCTCTGTCTCTCTCTTTTTCCTTCATGACGCTCGTACACGCGACACGCGCATCTATTCGCACGCATTCCCGCTTTATCTCCCTTCTCTCTTCCTCTATCTTTCACTCGCTCTCTCTGCTTCTCTTTGTTACTCTTCTACGAACGGTTCACCCTCTCTTTTCACGCCCCTCCCCCTCCCCCTCTATTTTTACCGGCGCATCGACAACGAAGTCAACAACGTACAAACGACGCATGACGTTTCATCGTGGTCTCTACGAACCGACCAATTGCAGCGTAGCTACCGTTGCCAGAAACGATCTTGAAGGGTCGTCCGACGATTGGGTAGCTCTTAGGTGAACGTAGGCTGAAAAGGTCGCGGGTAACGTGGGCACTAGAATCCGCGTTGAAGAACTCGGTAAACTTCTCAGAAACGTTTACGAAGAATTTTTCGTCCGACGTGGAACCGTGCGAGCATCCAAGTGGTAAGAGTTGTATTCGCTCCGGCAATGTCTTACGATTGCGAAAAAGCCTGAGATTTTTCGGAACTCCGTAGCCGCTGTGCCGCGGCACGCTAGTGTCTCGATTCTCGATTGTCAAATATCTCTTATCGAATCTCGAAAATTTTGTTCTACGCATTTCTTTTACTCGTTCGAACGAAAAATGAAGTCTACCACGATGGCTACTGTCGTTTATGTAGAATAATATAATTTGTATTAAAGCTTGTACAAGCTATATCGGCCAAACGAAGAAATATATTTATTTCAAATTTGTTTAACCTGTTTCTTACAAGTTGAACGATGGCCCTAGCGTCGCTACGACTAAGTACGTTTTATTTAAAATGACTCTTCGGATCGACCTGACAGCATATTAATGTTTTAGAGCTCGAATTTCTGCCCGATTATCACGGTAACTAATACTGACATTTTTCCTCTCTCATAGAGAATCGCCTAAAAATCCATTAAAAGCAAGAGCGTATCATCGAATGCTTCCAAACGAAATCAATCGAAGCCACCTTCGACCACGATATCTAATCGTTCAGTGAGATCGTATTTATAAAATACAAGGGCACGGCGATCGAAGGAGAATAGCTTCGACTCGGTCGGTTCGCAGTAGTAGAGGTCGAGTTTCTGCGCGGCCAGTCTTCGATGACCGCGGCAGGAATCGTCGGTATGTCTGACGACCATCGTGAAACGGAATGGCGAAATCTGACTTGGAGGTCGATGGTAGGTCTAGTCTGGACGCAACACGATACGACGAGTCGAATCCTTACTAAATCGAAATCGACGCATAAGCGTTTATGGTGGAGAAAGAGAGAGCTTCGAAGGCGGCCTCGCGACGAAATAACTACGCGTATATAGCGTCGAATTGCTCGTAAACGACGCTCTGCGTCCTCGTTTTCGCGAGTCCGTCGTAAAGGCTCTACGAACGAAAAAGCGCGACATCCCGTGAGAGACGCGGAAAATCCACGACGACGGCTCGGAGCACCGGTGTCGTTCTCCTTGGGTTATTTGCATATTGATACGCTCCTACCGAAGCAACAGGAACGGAAGAGCGGTCACGGCTCCGCCGTCGACCACGCTGCTCCGTGTTATTGGCCAGGGCGTCTAATGCAGTCGGCACGTGGAGCGGCCGGATGAACCGTGCTAACGATGTTTTCAGGGTGAGGTAAAATTTGTCGATGGAAGTTACTCCGTTGGAACGCGCCTTCTGTCACCGATCGAACGATTTTAATCTCGAGAGTGACGGCGGTTAGGTTGCCAGAGAATTTATCGTGAATTTTTCATGCGAAGAATATGAAATAGGAACAGCAGCATGGGGTTTGTCCTATCTATCGCTAGGAGAGCTCGAAAATATTTTCGATGCGTCAAATTTACGACGTTTCGACGCTCGTGAATAATTTTTGCCGCTGAAGAGGGTAAATATCTCGCGACGGCGATTACCTCTACGTTAGGAGAGAGAAACGACGTACAACGTGGATGCGCCTGCTTGTTTGCGGACGTAACAATAGTTCTAGGAAATTCGATTTCATTGTAAGTGGCCCAAGAGCGATAATGCAAACTTTCCCCTACGCGCGAGACGCCCCGAGCGTAAATTTAGAAAGAAAACGACGCGAGAAAGATCAAGAAAGACGATGCACGAAAGATGGTAAAACAAAAGCCCCTCTTTCGTATGCACAAATTATTGATTTTTCTCGCGACCAAACGAGATACGTCAGAGACGCAACGCAGTTATCGAAGGGTTCGTCTTGACTGAATTTGAGACTCGTCTTTTTTTTTTCTAAAGTAGAGTGTAAGAAGATACGATAGGCGATAGCGAATCTCCCGGTAAAGTATTCCTGTACGGCCATGTTTTATATATTATTAATCTTTCGAAACGTATCTTGTAAAAGTTAAATTGGTTTCGTTGCGTTAAAATAGAGAGTTTGTTCGCTAAACGAAGGAAACTTGGAAATTACAAGATAATGGAAAAGATGTCTTTCTGCAATTTCTTTTCGATTCTACCGTTATCGCGAGAACGACGATCGTCAACTTGTGTTTCTTGTTTTCCCTTATTATCCCTTGGTATTACATTCGTTTCACGTATCTCAACATCGAATCGATCAGGCACGAAAGTTCGTGGAATATCTCGCAGGGAGCAATGTTCGTATTTCTACTTCTTCGACGGTTCGGCTAACAATTTATTAGCCGTACTTCACGCGCATTGATATGAAAAACGTTGCGAACGTGACCCCCTACGTATGAAAACTATAACAGAGAACTCGATATTAGGAGAAAAAGATTGATTTTTCTCCCGAAGTACAGTGGCGAATATAAGAAATGGAGAAAGTTATCTCGCCGGATGATGATCGATTCAACAGGGATGTCGCCCCGAGAGACGATCGACGATTTCATATAGGACGGAGTCGCGAGATCGAATATGAAAATCAAATGCGAGTACCGGGAAAAATATCAGAAAGAGCACGTTCGTATTTTATCGACAGGTTTATTAGCGTAATATCGAATTCTCTCGCCGTTCGGTTGAAACGAGAGAATTAATCACAGTAAGGCGCGTCCTTCGATTTTTACATTGCGCGCTTCTCCTTCGATCGAAATGGTATCGACAAAATTCTTGTAAATCGCCGGATTAATTAGGAATATTTATAAAGCCTCCGATAAATAGACGAGAACGGGGATAAAATCGCTGGAGAAAAATTATCACGCTGCTGCATAAAATTGCCATGAAAAACGCTTCTATATTCGTACGCGTTACGATACGATACACGGCTGATTAAATTGTCTCTGTCGTAGGATAGATCCGATTTAAATCTCCGATACTTGCGGGCGAAAGGGCGCTAATGACTTATTTACGAAGGCATTTGCACTTTCGATTATACGTGCTCGTCTTCATTTTCTTTTTCGACGCTGGTAATATTTTGTTACTTCTTTTCTTTTTTATAGTAAGGCGTACAGTAACATATACAGAGTATTTCGTAGGCACAATTGATTGCTGTACACGAACTAATACATTTTACTTTTGTCGAATTATGAAAAAAAAACTACTACGCCGATTCTTAAAATGTATTTTAATTCCCCTTTCCGTGTGACGTCATAGTTCTTAAAGTATTTATTTTTAACGCTACGTCTGGAATGAAATTGAATTTAATTCTCCTCGAGTAAGCAAAGTCGATTGCAACAAAGACTTCGAAGTATTCGTATTGGAGAAAATATTAAACTTGCACGGTCAAATCGCATGTACTTTCAAGGTTAAACGGTTGGATTGGATTACGTCCTCCGGGCAGGGACCTCAGAGTTTAAAACTACCGCGACTCCGATACTCGTGAAACATTCAGACGGAAGTAACACGACGCAATGAAGCGGTAATCGTCTTCCTTTGGTCAAAGCAGCGCGATTATAAGATTACGCGCGTACGTTGCAGCGTCCGCGTGCATTTTAACAAGAATCCACAGCAACCATTTTGTCGAACGAAGCGACGCGACGAGGAAGTCGCCGAGCTAGAGGAACGTATCCAATCAAAATTATCGCTGAAAGCGACGTGGATCTCGCGGAAAAGACAATTAACCGAACGACGTGCGTCCGCGACGTATTTCCCACGGATTTACGCAGTTTATAATCGAGGGGAATGTCTCTAAAACATTTTATTTCGCGATACGTGACGTTTCCGCGACGAGACGACGGCCGGATCGACAACCCGGCTGTTATTTCGCACGAAGATAAGCCGCTCGATACGCGGTAACGTCCTTCTAAACGAACTAATAGAGCTCGATAATGTCTCTCGTTATATCCGTACGGATATTAAACGTAAATCTATCCGATTTGGCCGATATCGCGCGAATGTCTGCAGCCTGCGAATTAGCGAACGTCAAGCCAATAAAGTTACCGTCATAAATCGAGTGTCACGAGCAGCCGCCTTTCTCTAAGAACAGAATTTTTCCTCGGTGATCGAGGAAACGAGATTGGCGTGGATGATACGAGTAGGAACCATCGCGACGCCCTTTCTTCTTTTGCGAGGAGGAACGCGAACGGCGACGAATTCGAACATGATTCGAAAATATCGTCGTCATTAGGGTGGGATATAACGTGAGAAGACATTGGTGGTAGAACGTCTTATTTTTTCGCGAGTCGATTCGTATCGAAAATACGCGAATGATAGACGATTTGCAAATGATTTCTCTTCAGCCTGATCCAGTTGTGTAATTATCGTTACTTTCGGTACGATTTATTCGTTTCTAAAGAGTCATTTCGATGAAAGTTATATCTGGTCGAGAAGAATTCCGCTATTACACTTTTTTGGTCTTATTATATTCTTATGAAATAAAAACTTAGGTATCGAAAACGTAAGGTAAACGAACATCGATGCGTTATTCAACAAAATCATATTTATTTATCGCAGAGACAGCGCAAGGAGTATTTTTAATTTGCAACAATAAGCTCCGAACGTTCGTGATCATAACCGTCTTAAAGTACCTCGCGATAAAATTCTAAAGACGTATTTTCTTAAAATTAATTCTTCTTCTACGAAGGGCGTATAAAATATGCCCTTTAGAATTATTACGCGAAGAAATTTATAGAGGTACTCTTACGAAAAATGTAAGTATTATTTACAACATTGTGTCCTTCGAAAAGTATTTTGCCACGGTAAAAAGTTGAAGGTACGATCATAGGTAACGAAAGTTCTTGATAAACGTTTTCACGGATCTCGAAATATTTTCCGTGGCTGGTATTCTACGTTCAAACGTTGACCAATAAACGAGGATAATTAATGAACGTGCGATCGAACTCGGAACGAGCAGAACTGCCTCGCTGCCTCGTGGATATCATTTTTTAATAACCGAGCGTACGGTCGTCTTACGAGGCGCGTAACAGCGATTTTACGATCGTTCTCGTCGAGTTTTTGCTTTTGTGGCGGTCTAAGATCGCCGTGTACGTTGCTTCGAAACGGCTCAGAAGACAGTGGTTTTTCTTAAGGGCCCTCCTTTCTCGCCGAGACTTTAGGAGTCGTATAATGGCACTGACCTTCCGCGATGCTCCCCCATGTCGGCGTTCCACCGTAACAATGTTCTTTCCTTGGACGAGCGCGAGAAAAATAATAATAAAAAGAAATAGGAAGGCAAGAACGACGAAAAATGGGATCGAACGGCTAATAGCTGGCTAAACGATGTCGAGAGAACATCCGTCGAAAGACTCGTCAAATTTTCTTCCATCCGCGATAATGACGCCGCGATAAGAGGTACAACGACGTCGAGTAAAATCGATCGATTTCACGAATCGAAGAAGGGCGAAGATTGACGTCGCGACGATGCTCAAAACCGTTAGGGCGTAATGCGAAGTGACGTCGCGACGGGCTCGCAATTAATCGATTCCGAAGCAAAGCCACAACGAGCTAAATCTCAATTAATTGCCATCGACGAGGCTACGGACTTACCTTCAAGTCGACCATTTAATAGACGAAATTGCCTTACGATAGTCAAAGATGACGACACACTTGTTGGTCGTCGCGAAGGACTCGATCCACGTATAAGTTCGCTTTTTCAACTTTTTTCTAGGCTCTAACAAAAGAAGCAGAAGGAAACGAAAAATCGAACGAGATTGAATTACGCCCTTTCTCATTCGACCCGTCGGTGGCGCTTTGCGTTTGGCAAACGACATTAGCGATTGCCCTTACTAGCGCCGTCGTCGCTCCGCTTGAACATCCATTTCTTGCCAGTCGCGCTGCCTTCTTTCTTGCCGGTTTTCACGCGACCCTCGTGATGGCTCTCATCGCCTTCGTCGCCCTTATGGCCCTTATCCGAGTTACTGTAGCCGCCCTTCTCGTGGTTTTCCTTCTTTCCGTGCTTCTCGGCGTGTTCGACGTCCTCCAAACGACCGGACTTCTCATGGCCGCCCTTCTCGGCCTCGTGCTCCTGATAAAATTCGCCGTCCTTCGCCGCGTCGCCGTCCTCGTGGAACTCCTCGAAGAATTCGGTCTTCTTCTCGTACTCGTCCTGAAACCCACGGTAGGACGATCGTGCCGGTTAGTCGTGTCGTTCAACTCGAGGATGGCCGCACGGGTATTTTCTCCTATCTCGACTGAGTTATACCTGTTGATCGTGCGGCTGCTTTTCTCTCGTCTCGCTCGCTTTACTTTCAGGTCGTGCGAATAATTGTCCAACCGAATTGCTCTTAAGTTCGCTTAAATTTACAAATCGTTACGAATTTACACGTTAGACACGTGTACGTCCGCTTTCGGAGACGAAGTCAAAGTATTTCTTATATTCTCTGTCGTTGTCTCGATATTACGTTCAGTTAAAAAATCTTGAAAAACAAGTTTTCTCGCGTGGAGATAAAATAACGTTTGAAGTTAAAATATGAGTCTTACGTTAGATGAATCTACCATAATATGTTAAATTGTATGATAATATAAGATATGTTCATAACAGGTTAGAAGGGTTATCTTTACGTTTCATATAACTTTTTAATTTTCCTTTTTCTTACACCGAATTGAAAACCATGTCGGAGGCAAGATCAACGATTCTCACCTTCTTGTGCACGTTGTGTTCTCCCTTGGTACTGTGTCCTTTTTTGTGCTCGCCCTTCTCGTCGAATTCCGCGGTTTTCTTGCCTTCCTCGGCCTCCTGTCGTTCCTCGTGATAGCCGCCCTTCTCTTCGTGTTCTTTCTTCTCGCCGTGATCGTCCTTGTAATTATTATCGTGTCGCTCCTTATCGTGATGGCCCTTTTCCGATTCGTCGTGCTCGTGCCTGCTCTTGTAACTCTGTAAAAAGCGACGCGTTGACGCGTTAACCGGATTGGAAAGAGTCGCGATTCGGTCCAACTACGCCGAAACGCTTGTCGAGTCACGATCGGAATCGCGTGGATCTGCGAGCTGACAACGTAACGAAACGATTCGTCCTAAACGTCGCTTTCGAGCAAGGGGAAACGAGAGCGAAGATAATCGAGGTAATGAGTCCTGATGCGCGACTGCGATCTCAAATTTTTACGTTTTCATAGATCGCAGTCGTACGTAACTGAAGCCTCGAGATGGAGACAACGTCCGTTCGTCTAACAAGATCACGATTTTTCTGAAAATTTTTCCGGAGAAAATTGCGATTTCTTCGTACGATCGTCCATACGATGAGCCAAACGCCAACGATACGCTTTGAGCTCGTCGGAATTGCGTATTCTCTAACCATCTTCCGACGATCACTCGAAAATTCAAGTTATTCGTACTAAACCAAAAGTTGCATTCGATCGATCAACGACTTATCGACGTTTTCCTTACAAATCGTCTTAAAACCTAATAATAATTGCGCTTAATTAGAATCTGCGTTCAACGATCACATGCCCCCGCGTTACTCGAGCAAACGTTTCTTCAATTAAGACTCCTGAAATTTCTAGGTATAGGTCGAATCGTGCCATGGGCACATCTGTTAGTGAAGTTAGCTTTCGCGTAGCGGAGCATTTTAATTGATTCAATTTAAACGCGCCGTAAAAGCGTATTGCAACGATCGTAGGCGCTACCCTGGAAAACATATCCAGGAAATAATCCAAGACTACGGAGTACGAACATAATTTAAGATTTACGCCAATGATCGCGCGCGGAATTCTTGAAAATTGTGGATATGTGCTCCCCGTGTTACTCCGTTGCGTTTCTTTTTCACGATATCGTTAGATACCTGTTTGTTTTAGCATCAGTGCGACAATAACGTCTAAAAAACGCATCTCTGTCCGATGAAAGCATCCCGAATTCGTCCTTTCGTCTACGATGCAGTTGCCATAAAAATTAGCGATTTTTAATGATATCGACAAACCTTTTGGCCCTTTTCTCCGTGAACTTCTGCGCGATCCTGATCGTATTTCTCATCCACGCCTTTTTCGAACTTATAATCGCCCATCGCCTTGCCACCATCCCCCTTTCCTCCATCCCCTTTACTCTCCTGCTTTTCCTCCGCGTCTTCCTTCACGCGATACTCGTGATGATTTTGCGCGTGACTGTGACGTCGTTCTTGATCGATAACCTCGCGACTACGATCATCTTGCGTGTCATCCTCGTGATCGTCTACTTCCAACGACTTGGCTTCTCGAGCGAGTTCATGGTCCGTATAACGCCGAGGAGGTTCTTCATCCTCGTCCAGTCTCGCAGAGATTTCGTGTTTGCTAGGATTGGCCTCGTATTTTTCGCTGTTTTTTTGCTCATTGTCCAGCGATCTTGTCGAGACGTCGCCATCTTCGATCTGCGAGCTTTCGTCCTTAGTCTTGTGGAATTCGTTTCGATCGAGTTCCGTGAGCGCCGCTTCGTTGTCAACGGGCTGATGGAACAGCTTCTTGATCATCGACGACGCGGGATCGATTTCGATCTCCGTCGATCGCCTTGGATCCTTCGATATGAAAATCGAGTTCGGACGGGGATACGTTTTGTCGATCTCCTCGGTGTTCGAATCTGACTTCAAGCTAACGAAACCCTTGTTTGCACCTTTTCGCTCTTGGGCATCCCCGGAGTCAGCTGTCTTTTCCGCGACAGTCGTTTTTAAGACCGGGTCTTCGGAGTCGGAAAATCCATGATAAGCGTCGAACGTAGAGATCGGCGTTTTGTTCGTAATTCTGCCGGAACGATCGAAAGTTTCACGTGCGATCGTTGGTGGAAAATCGGTCGAGTGCAAAACGGCGGAATCGACGTCAAAGCGGCGCTTATCCGTTGAACTTCGCGCTGTACTAATTCCTATGTAATTCCCATTATGCCCAAGAACAGATTTATCCAGTTCAGCCAACGGTAGTTCTTGAGTAGCGTCAGAAGTTGCATACGGGAGTTGTAACGATTTTACGTGGCTCCTTTCTCGTATCGGTGGGGTATACGGTAACGTGGGATTCGCCGTTCGTTGCCAAAGCGGTTCTTGTTTTCCGCTCTTCGATTCCGCGACGATATCGCCATAATCGTCTCCATAACTCTGCGGAGTTCCGAGATTAGTCGCCACTGGATTATTCGATGGAAGTTTTTCACTGTACTCCGTTGGATTATTCGCGGTTAGACGATCGAGATATTTTTCAGCAGGTCGAGGAGCAGCAGCATTACTTTCGAAAGAATAACCGAACGGTCTTGGCACGGTGTCGTACTTGGACAACGATCCAAAACTGGCATAACGATCTGAAGCATCTGCATCTTTGACTTGAAACTGATCGTAAAACGTTGGAGCCTTTAAAGAGTGAATACGATGATGTTTGTTTTGTACTGACACGACGTCTTTCGTTGCAGGTTCTACAGGAGATCGTTCCACCTTTTGATCATCTTTCCTTGACCTGGACATCAAACGATCGTCACGATACGACGGCGACACGCCGAAGAACGGCGCTTCTTTTGAGACATTAACTTTCTTCTGCCTTATAGGCAATCTAGACGTACTCGATACCGTAGTAGCTTCTATTGATTCTACGTCAGCCTCGGTGTGTGTCTTCTCGTTGCGTGAACCTCGCAAGAGGGAGAACCCAGTGTTTGGATTCGACGTGACACTTGTAAATCCCCTTGGTCTTTGGCTCCTCGTTCGTGTTGGCACAGTGTACTTTTGCAGCTCGCTCTTCTCGAACGGATCCGTGACGATCTTCGATGATTCCGGAGCTGACGTCGATGTCGGGTCGATCTTCCACCTACCTCTCGTTCGTATCGTCGTTGTAGGAGACGCGGTGCTTTTCGATGTCGGATTTACGTCGACCGACGTCGCGGTAACCGCGTCGAGACGCTTTCCAAGATTAACCGACCTCGAACGCGAATATCGTGGAATTTCGTGATAGAGCTTTTCGAAACGCGACGTGGTCGAGTCCGAAAAGCGATCTGGCACAGTCGGTGGTAAGTCTGGAAAATGACGAAGAACGGATTGAACGAGCGACGATACGCGATTGTCTTCGCTTATTAGAAAAGAAAGAAAATTACTAACCCGTATGTAGAAGATCGATATCAGCGATCTTTCGTTTGTTCTTTGTCCTGTCGATTTTCTGTGGCTCGTATTCACTGACGGCCAGAACTTGACCCAGGTTCTCCAATTCCTTGGCATCGTTAACGTCGACTATGATGGTTCGCGATCGTCTCGCATTCTGATCCCTTTTCGACTTGTTACAGGGCGCAGAATTAGGATCGGCATCGTTGACGAACGATGCCAGAATTTGATCGTTGATCTTGGCCGGATCTTCCGCGATGGCCGTGGCCTCTATTCTCGTCTTATTACCTTGTCCGGAGATCACCAGCTCCTCGAGAACGATGTTATTGATCTCGCTAGGCCTCAACGGTTCCAACGTTTTTGACGCGTCGTTCGTCGTCTTTGGGTAGGCTGTGCTGGATCGTACGAACTGGAAAGCGAGCGATATGTAAATGTGTAAGCGCGTAAAATGTTCAGACTAAAACGACCAAATTAGGAACACGTTAAAAAGAATGCCTGTATAAATGTCGACTTAATACAGAACTATTTTAGTCTCAATTATTACCGACATATTTTGTGATACTGTAATACGGCTTGCTTAAGCTAGACTTGTGATGGCATTGACAACGTTCAATGCCCGTATTTTATCTCACTCGCGGTGCACGATATTCCAATTAAACGAATACTTTGGAGAATCACAAGTTTCACTTTGCGGAAAATCACTGCACTGGTTATAAATAGGACTCTTTACTTTATAATACTTTATATAAATAGGATTAAAAAGAAGTATGGCGAGGAAGGTCGAGGAGAGATGGGGGAAGGGAAGAAGACGAGAAGAACGAAAAGGAAAATTTGATTAGATCGAGGAGCGTTACCAGATGTATCGAGAGTATCAGCAATATGCCCGTCGACCTTTGATGCTTTTCCATGATTCCTCGAGCTCGTGACAAGGACTGAACCGTGATCAAGAGGTGGTCTGTCAATTATATTGATTTGTCGATTCGTATCGATTCGTCGATTTCACGTGCAATTTAGCGCGCTCATACAGCTGCAGCAGGCATCGGAGCATCGCGTCGATCCATCGGACGAATCGGCTTCCTCCTTTCTCTCTCTCGGTTACACAAGCTTCTCGCTGATCCGGGGCAAACGAACGGATTCGAAAATCGACGTATTGTTACGGGTTTCGATTATGCAGTGACATTACGTCGATCGAATGTAACGAAACCGACTGTCGACGGTGTCGCGCATCGCCAGACCCACCTTGTGCAATCTTTACACAATTATGCTTTAAACGTAATTTCAACTGACACTGGATACTAATTTCAGCTCGTAGGCGAGGATGTTTGAATCTGCGCGCAGAGAATAATTCCATGATGTGTCTAAGTGTCATAAATTGTTTGCTTTCTACCAGCACTTTCGCGACTAGAGAATTCAAAGCGCTTAAACGTCGAATAATTAGCTTGTCGTGAATGACCAAATTTAAGTATAATCCATATTTTTCTATATCTTTGTATCCTGTCTTTGAAAATAATTATCGCAGGATGCATATCGAAGGCAACTTTCGAAGCAACGAAACAACCGATGGCAAGTTTGCGTTTAACTAAGTACGATTTTGTCCTTCTATTCGAACGAATGGTCGCTAAACGCTCTTGAAAAAAGCGCGTGTTACGATACCAACAAGAAGTTTGCACAAAAATACAAAAACACCGGTTTTTTTTACAGTATTTTCACTTTGACGAAAAGAAAACTCATTATTACTTTCTCCAGTCTAGTGCGCGCAAACAGTTCGTAAATTAACTTCCAACGTCACGATGTCCGCGAGCTTGCGAAATATTCACAAAAATAAGCGGTGGCTTATTATTGAATAAGGCTCGCGTTGTCTTGTAACGAACGTGATTTCGTCTTCCTTTGCCTTTTCACCGTCTCGTCTCGTGAAATTTTAGTCATCGGGAACGTTCCAGTGAACGGACGTCTCTTAATTACGTCACGAATAGCGTCGTTCGTGCCGAAAAATAGCGCATGATCGATTTTCCGGATGAGCGATACTGCGACTAAGTTTAGTAATGGCACTTAGCTAGTTAAGAAGAAAACGGCGATATTATTCTACGAAATCTCCGTCTCCGTACCGTGAAAATTATCAGATTGAGTATTTATTGATATCGTAACGATTACCAAATCTCTTTATTTCGACAAAGCAAGTGCTAAATGTTTAAGAATATCTAGATAAATACTTGAACGTGTCATTCGAAAGAATTTTCGAACATTTAATGTATAAAGGCTTTGAATACGCGAATGTCATAAGTTAAATGTAATATTTTTTTAAAGCTATTATACACCATACGATCGCAAGAATTTAGATGAAAAGTATTACAAAATAAATATTAAATATGTACCTATTTTTATTGAATTGAGACAATTTTACTAGCATTAAAATCGCATTAACTTAATATTAATCCAGTGATTTACTGTTTTCTCGACTTCTCGCATATTTGATAATACAATTAAACGTAAAATAAAACGTAAAATGAGTCAAATTGTTTCATTTCGTAAATGTAGTGTTAAAATGCAGAGAGGCAATTGCGTACGAAAGGTTACAAGTTCGAGAGTATTCTCATCGGTCTATACACTGGATGAAAAAGCAATTGATAAACCTACGATACGTTCGAACGATTCTAAAGTTTTCCTCGAAACCATATGCAGCGAATATTATCCTGGTAAATAGTCGTGCTTAACCATCCTACGACCGCAATCTTCGCAAGCCCGTCCTAGGAATTTTATTCGTTCTATGGACGCTTACTGACCTCGTTATTGTCTCGAGTACTGTACGTTCCTTCATTTTCCTGGACGTCACTGTGCAATATCATGGAAGAGCTCTACACAAAACTCTACAAATACAGCCAGAAAATATTCGAATGTTCCTAGCTCTGTTGAAAATATCGCAATTTTTTTTATATTCTTACGTATATGTACGTTTTATTGTATTACGAATTTTTATCTTCGTACTTCTGCTTTGTTAAAAAATAGACACAGTAAAAATTAAATATCTCTCTGCTTCCTTTTTTCTTCGTTAAGTATCTCGCGTGTTTTTAAAAGTATATTGCGTGTGACTGCGTATTCGCACTATCGTTCAATTCGGAGTATAAGTTTTTATTTAAAAAATAATAATAAAATTGAACTAATAAATGTAAGGAAAATAATACAAAGTTTAGGTAATTTTTAACTAATCGAATGGAAATATAATTTCTCAAGCCAAACATCTTGCCGCATGCGTATCGTTCCTTTTGATTCTCCCCTAGTAGCACAAAATATTGCATGCATATTCATCCGACGTTAAAAAGGAATTCAAACTTTTATCTCTTCATGCGTTTGTCTTGTCGATTCTCGCTCACACATATTCATACACGCTACCAGCCGCCATGCTTACTACACATATCCAAAAGGGTTCATATTTTTCTTCTTTACATCAATATTGTCATTTATGATTGAATCGGAAGGATTAAATTATTCATCACCAGACAAGTTCGACAGAAATTAAGTTCGAATATTTCGCAAGGTCCTATCGGCTTTAGTACCTTGCGTGAAGCATCGGTTTGTATTTTCGGAAACTTTCACGATCGCATTGGAAATTTATCACGACAAACATATCGTTCTAAAATAAGCCTTACTGCTATCGTCGGTATTCTCATACCCACGATCGAACATCGAAACGAAATTCCCACGCATTTACGCACCATTGAAGAATGCCAATATCAACTTCAAGGATTCGTGAGATCTTGCTCGATCGCAAAACTCTATTACTCGATCGATCGATCGGTAAGTACCAGACCGTGGCCAATTTTACGCTAAGATTTTCACTTCTCACTACGAATAGTCGCGGTAATCGTACAGCTTGGGATGCCAACATACAGCGAGGAACGGAACGTCGACTTTACAACGACGACATACTTAATCGATTTTGCGCATGATCGCATCTTGAAATCGAAAGTATTTCATCATCTATCGATCGGTCACTGTATATAACAGAAGAGAACAAAGTAATATTTTCTTCTTTCAAGTTTGATGTCGCGAGCATCGTTAATCTACAGCTATCTTGCAATTCAACAAATAATTAAACTTTCTTACAAAAATTTATTTTCATAGAAAAATTTGCGAAGAGCGATGGAAAGAGATAGGGAAATAAAAAGGACCAAAATGTGAAAATGTGACGACATGGATAAAATAGAAATACATATATACACCTCTTTTACTCGGTGGATACAAACCGTATAAAAATCGTACAGAAAAAGACCGCGTAAAAAAGAAGATTTAGATGTATATAAATAAAATATGTTGTTACAAATGAAATAGAGAATCAACTGTGTATCAATCATTGCCTTTATATCGGTCAACGAATAGTAAGGCTAAGGCGAGAAAACACGGATAATCTTTCTCGTTTCTCGCTCTTTCTATATAGTTTTCACGTCGCGAGGATCGAAAATCAAACTGATCTTTTTCAAGGGGGTGCTCGGATCTAAGAAAAATTCTCTTTGGTACTCGTTGAAACGCGTTCACCGGATCAGCCATGGATCTTCTCGGACCATTTCTTGCCAGACTCGTGACCGCCTTTACTTCCATACTTTTCCTCGTGTCGATGATGACTGTCGTGTCCCTCGGACAATTTATGACCCTTCTTATCTTTACGATGATGTCCGCCTTCGTATTTCTTCTCTTTTCCATGGTGATGCTGAAAATCAATTGACCGATTCGAACAAACGATTCTCTCGACGTTTCGCAAACGAAAATATATTTCACTGTGCGATTCTCTACCTCGTCATGATCGGAATCGAGATGAGACTTCTTATGGTGACCGCCTTTCTTCCCTTCGTGCTCGTGATGATAGCCTCCGTGTTTGTCTTGCTCGCCGTCCTCGTGATACTCGTCGTAAAAGTCGTGCTTCTTCTCGTATTCGTCCTAAATCGTGGGAATTACGAATTAATAAATCGAACGACAACATTTAAAATTGCAAACACCGACCTTCTTGAAGATATTGTGCTCTCCCTTGGTGCTATGACCCTTCTCGTGTTTCCCATCTTCCTCGAACTTCGCCGATTTTTCACCCTTCTCTCCTTCGTGGTGTTCGCCGTAATGGCCAGCCTCTTCGTGTTTCTTTTTGTTAACGCCTTTCTTCTCGTCGTAATTGCGCTCGTGATTTTCCTTGTCGTGATGGCCCTCCTTCGCTTCGTCGTACCCGTGTATTTTCTTGTAGCCCTTTTCGTGGTCAAAAGTAGAAAAGGAAAGCGATTCGAACGATTTTTTTTTCTATGATTTTGCCGATCAACGGAAGTCGCACCGATTTTTTTAATGTTACAAAAAATGTATGCGGTAAGATTCTGTCCGATTAATTTTTTGCTCGATTCAATTAAGAGACACGATCGATAATTAATTATAAGGGGAAATCTCACGAAAATTTCCGCTCGCGACGATTTGTAATTTGAAAATTCAGTGAAACGTCATCTGCGAACTTCTGTTTGATACTATCAGAGCCAACGGATGAAGAATGAATGCTCGTCGACGTCGATATCGAACACGCCGACAACAATCAGGATGTCGATAGAAACAGACAGGGATGCGTACTATACCTTGTCGCCCTTCTCTCCTTTTGACTCGTGATGGTCCTCTTCGTGTTCCGAACCGCCACCCTCCTCAATGTGTTTATCGCCGCCTAGTCGAATCAAATGCAAATAAAGCGTCAAGTTTCTCGTCGTTAAAGCGGAGCACTGATTTAAGATAGGGAGTTCACCTGTTTCACGAGAAATAATTGCGTGATACTTTTCATTTAATATTTATCATTCTACCACGAAGTCGTTCCCTTTCCTTTTTTAAATTCGGTATATTACTTTCTTGATATACATGTTAAACTTTGCTACAATTTGATAACATTATTTATTGGATTTGTTATCGCATAGATGCAATATCATACTACAAAATTCTGGATGAAGTGAAAAACTCGAAAAATTATCTACAATTTATATAATTTTAGACACGTGATATTGAATTTTCGACGAGACTATGCAACTGTTTGTGTATTTTATTCAAATCGTTAAACCGTGATTCTACTCTGTACACGTGCTTGTCGCGTTCGACTGCGACCGTGTCTTATTTTTGTAGAATGCATATAGATATCGATAGGCAGAGCGTTATTTGTTTCCTTTTGTATCAGTCGACGTCGAGCAGTCGGTATTGAACTTGGTAGAACTGATATAGAACTTATTGAACTTATAGAACTGAACATAAGATTGTAAGTAAATTTTCTACACTGTCAGAAGTAAGCTAAATTATTGAAAATTCATCGATAAATTTTTCAAAAATTTCGATACTTATATGTCGAAAGGATCTGATCGATGTAGTAGACTAACGCGATTTATAAAGTAGGAATTATGTGCATCCTCATCGATATCAATTTGTTCTTATCAATTGTCTGTTGGAAAAAAAAGTTTCTCCCGTTGTTAGATTATTTTATTATTCTACTCCTAACAATATTATTCTTATCTTATGATTAAATTAGTTCTTAATTCTACTTTGACACTAGTTGTAGGTCGTAATTTTATCAGGATCAAAATTTAAAGGGGCGAAACATATTAATCGGATGATTCGAATCAAATCAAGAACTTGACACAAAATACTCGTAAGTCATCCTTACGTAAGTTGTTTCCGTTTCCTTGAAATTTATTCATCGATTCGATCTAATTTGCTTCAACGATTATGAATACCAGCGCCTATTTATTGCATCTTGTTTATTGAAAAGACGTTTGTCTACCGGCAGTAGCAAAATTAACAGTGAAAATAGAGACGTTTGGTGCTGTAAAAGATTTGAAACAAAGACAGACAAATTGACGAAAGAACGTTTACATGCCTCCTTGTTTAGTGGGCGATGCCTGCTGATCTGACGCGTATCGAGAGCCGATCGGCATTCTGTGTGCCTTTCGTGAGGCAAAAGACAAGTCGATGACGACCGCAAGAGCCAAACATACAAAGAGAATTCGCGGCATACGTTCACCCATTGCCATCACGAGTAACTTGCGAGCAGCTTTGCTGTTGAAATCGACGATGAGCACCAGGCTATGGAAGACGAAATCGACGACAGAGGAACGTAGACGCGTCTCAGATAGGACTAAATCACGCACTGAGAAACGTCGATCATTCTAGCTGACATTTATTGGTAGCTTTCGCCATTCTTCGCCGAGTCTTAGTTTTTCTCTGCGGTTAAAGGCCAACGGTCTCGTTGTTTTCTTTCACGGTCGCCGGACTTTCTTCCAACTTCCGGCGACGCCGAAAGAAATGGAGAGACGCGCTAATTCACGAAAAAGTCGCAGGCTCTCTCAGTTTCTTTCGCATTTACCGTCATGATACTTTCACTTGATCTATCGATTGATCGCACCTCCACAATTTTCTCGATTGTGTGAACGATTGTTTTTAAGAGAATTACAATCATATCAATTATATAAGAATATTAATCATAGTAATTATATTAATATTCCTTTAAATGCTGACATTTTTGCAATAGCTACTTGTTATTTAAAATGAAGAAATCAATAATTTGACTTTATTTATCTTAACAAATTTGATTTTGAATTTAATTAGCAAGAGTAGGCATTGAATAGTTAGCAATTCACGTACGAGTTAGATTACAAACCTCTGTTAAAGTTCGTATCGATCATTTTCTCAAGTATCCGTAAATGTTCGTTTTATATTCAGCGAAAAAATTTATAATTCTTATCGTTTCCCATAATATAATTTTCTGGTGATTTAAGTTCCTGGATTTCTATAGAACTTTAAATGAAATATTATTTACTGCAGTTTCTACGACAATGAAAGTCCTGTTATAATACAAAGCCGCTATCAATTCGGGAAAAACGTTGTGATACAGCTCAATTATATCTTTTTACTCTCGACTATTCATACTATTAACGATGCTTAAATATAAAACCTATAAGCTCAGGCAGTGTTGAATTGAATAAAAATGAAGAATAGCCGTTTATCAATGTTGTATAATACATCATGTAAGTATTTTGTCTTTGCATTTATTACATATTGTATAATTTTTGTTAAATAAAATTTATCTATTTTGCTCATATCGCTTATTTTGTAATTTTAAAATTATTCGATTATTAAATAATTAGTACAATTTTAATCCTTTTATATAGTATGTACGTACGCATGTGTGTATACGACTCAACGTATCCAACCTGTCGTACCGGTATTTGTTACGTGATATTTTATCGTACTCATAAGGTAATATCTCATAGACGATGTTTCGATTATCATTATTTTTACCGTATGAGACTCCTCTTACTAAAAGAGTTATCAAATAGGTACCGATGTTATCGACTATTCTCATAAGTTTATCCATAGTTATATAGATGGCGCTTAAGGTACTCTAATCGGTAAATCCGTGACCGATGTTGAATATTATTTAATCGAGTATTATTTGAAAAATTCGAGTGTCTAGAAATGATATGACATCACTATAATATTCGTTGCTCCGATTGTTTTAAAGGAAATATACATTTTTAATTATTTGAATTCAAAAACATTTGCTTGAATTGGTTGGTAGCACTGATATAATGTCACTGAG
>JAITYT010000622.1:27566-42297 GCA_025433975.1 Liostenogaster flavolineata | reverse complement strand
TATATATATATATTAAGTACGAATGTGTCAAAGAAATTACAATTTTTAAATGATAATTGTATAAAAGGAAGTTTATCCTATTGTTTCGTGAGATACTTTTATTAAAAGACGGTACGTGTGATCGAATATAAACTACATGTTTAAAAAGTGAAATAATATTATTTACATTTAAATAATAGGTAAATTTATTATGACCGAACGCGACTTTCCAAAATCCTTAAAGGAATTTGGCTATGAATTTGATAAAGGTTTGTATACATTTTTATATTTTGTATATTTGTGAAAATATATATCGAGACTCTCTTAAAAAATCTGAATTACTTATCTTGTAATAGATGGAAAACTTCGAAAGCTGGATTCTGTCACTAATTTATTGACCAGCGAGGGCTTCGAATTTAATGTCAGTAATGATCCACAATATAATCAGAAACGTTATGAAGTATTGGGTGAGGTTAGTTTTACATTTATACGTGTATCGTATTTTATAATATATTACACCATATTATACTATTGCTATTAATTCTTTATTGCAGATAATAGATGAGTATGTATACAGTTTACTGGAAAATGAAGGTTTAAAGAGGTTACCGCTACCTAAGACAAATTCAACTTCATTAGATAACAAATCCTTTGTTTTTGCAACCACAGACATGTTAGAAAATGAAAAACTAATAGTACTAATTAACGGTAGCGGTGTAGTAAGAGCTGGTCAGTGGGCTAGACGTTTAATAATAAATGACAATATTAAAACAGGAACTCAAATTCCATATATAAGGAAAGCAAAGGAATTGGGTTATGCAGTTCTTGTATTGAATACTAATGATAACGATAGAATCATTGATGGAAAATCATACAAAATTCTGGTAAGTGCATCGAAGAATTCTGATAATTTGTTGCTTCGATCACAGTACAACATTATTTAATTATTCACAGGGTAGCAAGGATCCACACGAACATTTGGAGACAGCATGGAAAGACTATATCCAGGTGTCCGAAGCGAAATACGTTGCTATTGTTGCCCATAGTTACGGAGGCGAATGCGTAAAGCAATTTGCAAGTTATTTGATTTTCTTTTGTTAATACATGTCTTTATTCATGTACATTCTATACTCAAAAATTATATTAACCCGTAACGTATCTTTTATTAGGTGATGAAGTGTGCTCGTGACTTTAAAAGCAAAGCTTTTGCAGTAGCTTTAACAGATTCTATTCATATCGCACCTTTAAAGGGATTTGAATACATAATTCAGGTAATATTGCAAATTTAATATTATATCGTATTATTAACACTGTTATTTGATATACACGCACGCAGATTTTGCCGTAATTATTACGATATCCTATAAAGAAGATACGTCATTGATCATAGAATTTTATTTTTACTATATAAAAATTTAATTCACGAATTTATGTAATGTAAAGTCGTAGATGGTTAGACATTTATTGGCGAATGTTGGCGTTTTGTTTGACGAATGCGAATGGTAATCGATATTCAAGTGGCATTCGAATGTGCAAGTTGAGAAATGATTTAACCATCTGTGGTACTGTAGGGCGACAATGGCGCCGCATGACATCTTTTATTAGCGTTCTACGTTACCAAGTGGTGCTTCAAGGTCTCTTTACGCACGATATGTGGTACGTGCGATTCGAATCTTACCGATTGAGTAAGATTTTAAAAATATTTTGATTTAACTATAGATTACGGCAAGATACTTATTTTAAACCAACACATTTTTTAACGAATACAATATTATAGTTTTTATCCTCCGAATGCGTTACGAATTGCCACGTTATCTTACGAAGTTCTAAAACTGAGAAATCGCATTCTATTAGCTTCGGTATCGTTCACAATGACACAGCGTGAGTTCTTCTATTAGCCCTCTTCAGCTTGCTTTTTTAAAATGGTACCACGCTTTATTTGTTCACCCGTTAGGTATATGTCATTTCATGCTTGATGTATGGGTTCTTTTCTGTACTCTATGAAAGGAGGAAAGAAATACGAATGTTTATTCAGTACTAGTTCCTAGGTAATATTGGAATATCGGAAGGTGCGTGCAGTGATAATGTCAGGCATTTTAGTAGACGACGTCGCTCGCCTCTCCGGGGAAATTAACACCGACAGAGTTTCCTCGTCGCGAATGTCACGCTTCTTTTCATAATCTTACGCCAATGAAAGATAAATGGTGGACTTTAAACATCGACATGAATAATAGCACGCGTAATTATCGTGAGCTATTATAAAACGTATGAATGGTACTTGTTCGTTCGATTATAAAAATTGGATTTGATATTTATTTACTATATACTATACATTCTATCATTTATATTCGATATTTCATAATTTATACATGTCCAGACGCAAGTAACTTTATATAATTCTTCTTACCAGAGAATCTAGTCTTTTCCAATTTCATCGAAGGAGTTCGAAAAGATAACGACTGTCCTTTACATAACGTTTACACGTCGCTTTGATAAACTTGTTTCGAAATCGCGAATTCATCAAACCAATCTCTATCCATCTCATCGACTCTTCTTCCCGTTCCACCGAGTTATTGGCACCTGAATCACTGCAATTCGCTCCAGTGCTAGATTTATTCCAACTCCTATCGTATGTCGGTGTATGTCAACGTAGGACTGACTACACAGGAACGTCGACCGACCATCGTATTATCGGAGACGTCATATAATTAATTAGAGTGCTGGTGCAAATACGGATCTTTCTTTCTCTGTCTCTCTCTGTCTCTCTCTCTCTCTCTCCCCCCTTCTCTTTACCAACCGTGATGCACCGGTACGCCGCACCGTAATCACAACGACGACCATGCCTTTCCCGTCCCCTTTCTTGCTTCGACCGTGGCTCCCAGACCACCGACGAATCCAGATTCAGACTGGAAGGAACTTCGACGCCGTGGGCAAACATAATCGACGACATTTCCCGTGGGACGACGATGACGACTATGGCAACGGCAGCGGTGGCAGCGGCCACGACGTTAGAGTTATGATTCGTCTTGCTACGATTCGAACGACGTACCTAGCCAAGAAGGCAGGTAATTCTCGCAGCGGGCGTGGACAAGCGTCATTTTAACGGTTCGAGGTGCGGATTCGCTTCGGTGAATCTCGAGACCACCGATGGATGCAAAATCACAATAACGGCAATAATTGGGAAACGCGCGTCGCTTTCGCCACCGCATGCATACTATCCCCGTTAAAGCAGCTATTTACACGAGACCAACTGGACGGGGTTGCGTATCATAAGAGACGAATGGCGACGATCGCATGCATTTCCTATCTGCGAATAACGCCGATCGTGCGGGCGAAAGCGATCGAAGAGCGCTGTTTGCGCAGCGCTGGCCGCTTTTGAGTCAACAGCAAATGGAATTGACTCATTGTTGGACGACTATCGAGGATCGTTTCTCCAAACTGGCCTCCCGCAACGTAGGAAAATACAGTTCGTCGTGCTTTCGGACTGATTGAACGCGATTCCGTGCTACAACTCGCCCGCTTTCCCTCCCTCTTGCGTCTGTCCTGCTACCCCGGTTTATCGCGCCCCGTCAGCCTCCCTCTTGCGCGTTCTGCGAAAGGACTCGCCAATAAGGTTACACCAAACGAAAGAGTGCGATAGACTTTCAGTCTCGTATCTCGTACGAGTCGATCGTTTTATCGTTGATCATCAACGCGATGCGTAAAAGGATGTCGTAACTATTATATCTATGAACTAATTGGTGAGAGCAACGCGACAGGGGTGATCGAAAGATAGAAGAAGAAGCTGAGATAAGTAATTAAGTAACGCGAAAAATTCGAACGATGATCGTAAAATATTGAAATTTCGAGTCTTTATTTTCCTAATGGTGATATTACTTAACCCGTTAACTGCCAAATTTTTTTTTTGAAATTTTTGGCTAGATTAGTTACGTATATGCACATTTTTGGTGTCGAGTGGTGTATGTAAAATTCCAAAATCCTCAAAATCCTCGTGGAAGTTAATGGGTTTATGAAACATTACTATAACCTTACGACGAATTCATATTAGATTTTTATGATATTAAATCGTATCGATGTTGTCAGTACACATTGCATTGCAACCCATTTGTTGCTAATCACGAGTATACTCGTTGCACTTTAAATGTGTCTAGTATGAATCATTTTATTGTGTTGATAAGAAAATAATATCGATTTTGCACAAGTAGATGGCATTGTTTTCTTTTAAATAATTTCTGCCAAAGTTACGATTTTAAATCGTGAAGTTGCCACAAGAACGTCAAATAAAATGAAAAATATATTTGAAGTTTGAAGGTCATTCCCTGTATAAAAACGTCGAGTTTTAATTCTCACTTTAAAAACGAAATTACTTTCTTGCCAATCTGACAGATCCTTCTAGGTATCCTCGATAGATATAGTTTCACGTTGCGGTTTCCTTCTGGTATTCGCACGTGCGACGAGTGTCATCATCTTCCGTAAGGATATACTCACGAATTAACACAGACGGACGGTATTGTTGTCACGGAAATTACGTCTTCTTGTTTCGAGTCTGCGGTTACGCTTGGCTGAGAATCAAATACTCCTTGCGAAACCTTAAAGTACCGAGATACACCTGCAACCGCGATACTCGATAAACTACAAGCAAATTCGCAGGAGTACTTTACGTGGAAGTTTATTCATTTGATGGTCGATAAGAAAGTGAATTTAATAAATAATAAACGCTCACTTCATTGTACCGTACAAATTTTGTCGCAATTGTTCTTAATATATAATATAATGTCTTTGTATCGATCGAATGCAGATAAAATCGTAAATGTAAATAAATGCAATGTACGAGAACTACAACGATTTTTTCTTATCTAAGATGAAATCGTCATTGCAGATACGTTCCAAAATTCGATTATAATTATTTTGCAAGATCATTTTCATCCATTTAATTAATTTATATATACTTCTAGATCGCCAAAAATTGGGTGTGTTCGAACAAACCTTTGAACACACCCGTACTGACTCCGAGCGGAGACATTAAACGGGTTTCTGCCGGTGAGTAGATACTTTTTTTTTTATAACGTAGAAAATTAAAAATAACAGAAACGTAACACGTAGAGATTAAAATTATACCGTTATCGATCGTTTTCCGAATGATTCAGGTCACGTTGTTCACGAGATGTCATCGTCGTCTTGCATCGATTCAGTTTTTTCTTTCATCGAGGATCGTTACAGGCTCGTAAAAACTGAAGCGACATTGTGAGGCAAGAGAGAATTAGTACGTTACAAAAAATAGACGATTTATGTCGTTTACGAGCTTAGATTCGACGAATTGAGTCGTTCGAATTCGGTCTAATTGGTCGAATTTATTCTTGCATTTAAATACTTTTGTTCTATTCTATAGGTACCGTTGCTGCATCTATGCTCGTTCTTGAACAGTTAGACGTCGTTGATTACGAGATGAAGTTTCGTGCTTAATCTAATCGGTTTCGAGAACATCCGTATTCTGGAGACAAAAGGCAGACCTACGTGCATCGTCGCTAATTGCGTTACGGTAATTACGTTACCGTCGGCGGCTCCCCACCAAACAATAACAGCGGTTAATGCTGTACAGATACGATCGTTCTCGCGTTTTGTTTGCGAAAGCGTTTGTTAATTGTAATAAGCGACCTCATACGAATTAATCGCTTTTAGCAGAAACAACGACCCTCTGTCTACATGTATCGCGTATACCTATAATTCCATTGGAACGTACCACTACCTTCGTTTTCGATCTAATTGAAAAGTTTACAACGGGTTTGTGCGATTCTGTCATTTTTTCGGCGCTCGATTTGCGATTTTGCAATGCGTACGACGATAAATTTAACTTTCTTTCTTTTTTGCTTCTTTTTTATCGTCGTCAATAGGCTAAAAGTTTCAACTACGTCAACGCCATAGATGCCCGATAAATAAAGTCGAAGGTTGGTAGGAGGATCGTAAAAATGACCGTAATGGAATGGTCGATCTTTCTTATCGGCGTACCATAAAAGTAACTTTGGCGAAACGAGGATAATATTCTCCTCGCTTCTGGATAGGAAGGGAAAGAAAGTTTACTTCTCGGCAGTTTCGATACCGATCGCGGTGCTTTATAAATGACGCGCGTCGTACGTCATATAGTGGCTACGAGATAAAGTCGCCGATAGAAAGAAAAAAACGGAAGCGATATCACGAGTAGCGATGGGGGAACGTCCAAGAGAGAGTCCACGCATACGATTTTACGCATGGGAGACGTCGATGATATCGAGATACCGAGCAGCAGCTCTTCCAGCAGTCGTTTTTCCTATACGCGTCTCGACTGTGTATTTCCTTTATAAATTTAATATTCATCTTCTTCTCTTTCAAGTTTCTACAATTTTTCGATATAGCAACGATAAGACAAGATGTGTTAAAAATGACACTATCGTGAGCTCAACAGTTCTTTCGAAAGTTTTTGTTAGTAAAGCCAAGTCTTATTTTCGGAGTGTTTTTTTTTCAAGGTTTTTGGATTATCCATGTTTCTTCGAAAAATCATAATAAAAGAGATTCGTTTCGGACGTTGAGATAAAATTGTCGCGCGATACCTTCATGTTTGCACCCTCTGAACGCATAGCCTTCATTTTTCTCGTGTCTAATAATAGAATACACTGATAAAAAATGTCCCTGGCAGGATGGTTTGCCAACTGTCGCGTACATGATGGACGAGTTCGTAATGTTATATGTTACTTTTAGTATCGACTTTTTTCTTGACAACTTTTACAACTAAATTTTCTTTCGGAAGACAGAATTGGAATTCCTTTTTGCAGTGATAATATTTATAATGCAAATATACATACGTATGTCCAAGTCTTCTTAGATAATTGCAACGAGATGAAGTGCTAACAATAAGTGTCTTCAAACAAACAAAATTTCTAAGAGACAATTTCGTCCAAGAGTTTTTAAGTGCGTGGTTTTTTTTTGAATTTTTTCGAACGTTGATATGCATAAGATGCGTATTTATTCCATATTTTTAATTTTTATATTAATATTTAATATTTAACGTGGCGATTTTTTAACATCGATTAACATGTTGATACAATACTTTTTAGTATCATATATCACCTTTTTATAAATACAAAGAGAGGAACATGCTGAATATGTAACAGCAAACTTTATAATGATAATTATATTTGTAATTATTGGCAATCCGAAAGTAATAATTAGACTTGTCAATTAGATAAGTAGTAGTAAGGTAACCGAGGAAAGTACGTTTACTTTCGATTTGCCAACAAATTAAAGGTTAAACTTAGCAAATTTCAATTTTTATTATGTATTTGTTTCATTCAAACTATTAGCTTCAACATTGTTAACGAAAAATAATAAAAGTCTTAAAAATAGTCGTTTTATTAAAATAAAAAAGTGAGTTCTTTAGTCTTCACCTCTCCCATAATTTCCTTCTAATTTGAAATAGCTTTTAATTTCTTTCATTATTTGTCAAGGGGCTTTGTTTTATACTCCGGTGGCGTTAAGTGTAGAATCGAGTTTGAGTATTAATCGAGTTAGAGTCGTAATTTTTGAAAATAAAATTCCGAACTCGAAAACGATACAAGAAATATAGATTGGATCCTTATTTTGATACGACTTGTCTTGGTTCACCCTATTTTTACTTGATTCGATACTATAAAAATTCTAAATACTTTTGTACGAAAGAAATTAAATTGTACCATGTTATCTCAATTGCAGGCAAATTTTGAAGTAAAAGAGACAGTTCTTATCCCGATATTTCTTCCGTATCTTATTTTGAAGAGTACAGAACATCACGAGGCGCTATCATCGTTTTTGTTCACTCGACTTTGATAATTTTTTATTCTCTCTTCCGCAAAAGTTAAGGTGTAAAAATAAATGACACTGGTTGCGACTCCGAGATATTTCATAAGAAATTTTTGACGTAGAGCCGAAGTTTCGATCTTGACAAGGATACGAGATATCACGACGGTAGGACGAATAGGAGGAAGGCGGCAGTACGACAGGGCGGAGAAGAGTGTGATTACCTCACGAGGTCGCGTGGGAGGTCACGTTGGGTTGGGGTAGGTGAGACGACCCACGACCTTCGACCAATCGCGGTGCTGGCTTGAAAACGGCCTGCCAATGAGAACTCGACCGAGGGTGACCTTCTGCGCGATTCTCCTTGCACTTTATACCCTGGAAACTACCCTCTCCGCCAGTCCTCGCGATAAACACTTATTCCTCTCTCTCCGTTTTTCCCTCTCGAGCACTGCATCCATGATCATGCAAGGATGACTCGTCTGCGGCTTCTGTGGAGAAAGCCTTTCGGCTAGAATTTTACTCTTTCGATACTAAGGGTGACTTTGCTCGTCTACTGTTCATTTGACAGGTCCGATCGAAGATTATTTTGACCCTAATGATCTAGAGAATACGATTTAGCAAAATATTGGTCTACCGGAAAGTAATCAAAATTTCTTCGATTCTAAAATTTGTTTTTTTAGTTTATTTTAAAGATTTTTTAAAAAGAGGATCGAACAACTGTCTTTACGCTGGCAAAAACTGTTAGAAAATGATGGAAATTATTTTGTTGATCAGTATTTAAAATTTCTATAATAAATAAATAGAAACAAAAATTTGGATTACTTTTCGGTCTCTCTAATATAAGTTTAGCAGATCAATGAAATCAAAGTGTACGGTTTCTTTTCAATGGAAAATGAAGTTTCTTTTGATTCAGGATTGTCTTTTAACGTTCATCTCCGTTCATTCTTTTTAGATGTTACGAGAACATTGTCGATGTTGAATTTGAATTTCAGTAATGCGGTAACTCGACACTGTTGGTATTCTGGACAGTATTAAACGCGTCATACGATAGTCTTCGTGCATAGTGCAGTCTCTCCATCGATGCGCTGAGTTCTGTGTAATATCCTTGGGTAATTTGAATCGATGCGTAATATCTGATGGACATTTCCGCGTACCGTGGTATCCACTGTTTCGACAAAAACCAGAAAGTAAATAATATCGATCCTTATCGAAACACCGAATCAATTGTCGAACGAAGTGGAAGATGCTTCGAAAATGAAGTATACTGTCTTAATTAAATGCTAAATTAAGTTCACGATTATCTTCGAACATTCGAATGTTTTCTTTTCCAATGGCTACTTTATTACTCCTTTGCTTTATTAATTATTACTTCATTACATAATATACTTATTATGGTAGATATTTTGCTATGTTATAGTTAGAACAATTATATGCCCGATAACCTAAACAATCTTTTTATCGTAAACTTATTTTTCACACGATTTTAGAGATACGCCATAGGTCAGTCGAGAGAAGCAGGTCGATAATTTTATGAACGTAAGAGTGACTTCAACGCGATTCTGACACGTTCACGCGTAACATTCGACGATTCCGACAATTAGCGTAGATCGATGAGCCAAGCCATGCATCACGACTTCGTGGAAACGAGATGAAACAACGGACATTAGTTCACGATACCACGACTCGTAGGTGAAGAAGGGGGAGCGTACGAGGTAGGGTCGAACGAGAAGGGGATCGCGTTGCTCGCGGGTACATAAATCGAGCACATCGTTCTCGAAGTCACCGAATGCCACCGTTCCACTGGCAAAGATGCGAAATCACATTAGAGAGGGCGGAAGGGAGGCTGAAAAAAGAACACCCCTGCGGTGAGATACGATTCCATTCTAATGCGCGACGACGGGATGCACGTACGCGTGCGTCTGTATTTCGCGTATTTGCGTATCCACGTGAGTTGCGCATTCGTGCAGGACGTCTGGTAACTTGCGTTCGGCTACCAGCGGTCCTCCCCTTGACTTCATTGTCGCGATATAAATCCTCGTCGACAAATTCGAAATGCCCCTTTTGAGATTTCTTAACGTCGCGTGATAAAATCGTGCTGGAGAGTGCAACCAGTTGCGACGGTGCACGAGTTAAGTGAAAATATCGGTGGAGTTGATGATTAAAACGTCTTCGTGTACAGCGTTGTAAGGTAGATTTAGATAGTTTCACCTTTCGCGTTTTGAAACATTTCCAAGCGCATGACGCAACGTCGTTTGGAAAGTATCAACAGCAATAACGATAAGCAACGTTCGTCATTCGTTTTTTCGAATTTCGACAAAATCGTTAGGAGAGGATACATACATCTCCATATCTATAAGAAGCGCCATCTAGAAGTGGAGAAAAGTGTGGGACTAGTCGAGGGGACTAGTCAGTATAGAACGAACGGCGAATAGGAAAGTTTGTAAGAATAAGTTTTAATAAAAGAGAATAAATATTGCCCCAAAGTTATTCATTGCTAAAAAATATTTTAACGAGGAGCTAAATTGAAATATTCGCGTTAAAGATGGCATCGAGCCGTTCACCGGCCTATGAACCAGATAGGCGACGCTCCTGAGGAAGCGTCGTGGCGCGTCGCCTCGCCACGCCGTCCGAGTTGGTTATCGAGCGGCGTCGGTACCATGGTAATTACTTCCTTACTTGGGGTTGGAGATGTGCGCGCGCCCCACGGGGGTGGGGTCAGAGGTCAGGCGGCTAGCGGCAACCGAGTCCGGACAGCCAATCACCGTTCTACGCACTTCCTGTTCTTCGCGTAGGCGACGTGGGTGCGTGCGTGCGGGGTGAATGCGTGAGTACGCGCGCCCCCGCGCATGCCACCCTCCATGCGCACCGACTTACGATCCTCGCGATTAGACGTCCCTGCGACGTACGACGCGCTCAAGTCGCCTCCCATCCGTTCGAATCGAGCGTCTCGCCAGCAACGGCCATTACTTTCGCGACGGATCATTCTTTTGGGCTACTTGCAGGATCGCGAACAATGCGAAGCATTGCAGGCGGCAGGAGGTTCCACTCGATCGTCCAAAGGCAAAATTCGAGATAGTCCCTGAAATGGCCAAAAGGTTCGCGATTCGAGTTTGGAAGCGTTTCTAGGAATCGTTTTCATTTCGCGATCGTTTGCCACGCGTCGCCTAAGGAATCGGAGAAATTTGGTCGTCCCGGACATAGCGTGATGTCGAGTCGACTCGGATCGCTCGATCATCGCGATTCGTTCGACTAATTTGGTCGGTCAGGTGTCCGTGGGTACTTCGTCAATCTTGAATCGATCAAATCACCCAGGGTCAAGCCAATCGCGGTCCGCGATTTCGTTCTTCTTTTCCTCCCCCTCGGCTCCCTTCTCATTCCGTCAGGATTCTCGTACGAAAGCCGAGACTCGATTAGCTCTCTAATGTGTCTCGACGAGACACCGCCGGCCTCGCAGGACGAAGGTCGAACGCGAACGGGTCGAGGTTGCACCGTTCCTTCCTCGATACGTTCCGTCATCCTTCTCTTACTCCGGATGGACGGTCTGCGATCGGTTAGGAGGATGCTGAGGCCCGAGTGACTGATGAACCGACCGCTAATTACCGGCCCTCCGTCTCGTAATACGAGCGTATTAATAACTTGCATTTATACGCTCGTGAAAAATGAACGACGTTCTACCTTGCGTCGATCTCTCACGGATTGTTCGTAGGTAGATGGATAGGCATGTTGCGTGTACGTGCGAATGGCGCTACGGCGGTAAGCGCGCAAGTAGATACGGACAAATAGAAGTAAAACATGGGAGCTTCGTTCTCTTGGTTCCTCGCGAGTAGAAATCATGGCGGCCCTTACGAAATTAAAGAAAGGATTCCTTTAATTTTTTAATTCATAGATGCCAGTGAACATTCGAGATACAATTTTGTAGAGGAATGGGATAAATGTGTAAGAAATGGCAACGTGATAAGTATCAGTATCGTTAATAAACGTTTTAAAATTAGCTTTCGAACACAAGGAATTTTCCCTAATTTTTCAGGAGCGTCAAATAAATATTACGGTGTAAATCTTACAGAGTGAATGCGTTTTAGCGAGTTTTCGATTTCCGTATTTGTCGTTTGGCATTTTCCTCTTTTATTTTATTTTATTTTATGTTTTCATTTATACCGACGCTTCGTCGATCAACCGAGGGTAACTCCGAAATGTTTTGGAAGAAAGGACACTCGCGAGACACGCGAACAGATCGAAAGGTCTTGACATTTTATGTAATCTACGAGAACCGGCGCGAACACTGTCTGACATTAAACGATAATCCACTTTGGCATTCGTCGAGGAGACCTCGCGCAAACGTCACAATAATTCAAGGGTTCTCTGGCTTCCAAGTTGAATGACTTATTGCTTCAAAAGGACACTTCGTACGAAGTATGTTTTGTATTTGTCCTATACGAGATTGTGTCATAGTAATTTTTTCAAATTAATTTAAAAAAGGTATCGTGTGTTATTACGTAAATATTGAACAACAAATATTTTATGATCGATATTGGACTTGCAGGTTACATTTAATACACTTTTAGGACGTTTGCTTTATAAATATTAACGTAAAAATTTGGAAAAATTATATCGCATACGTGTATCAGCTTTTTATTTACATATCCTCTTAAGTACGCGTATTACGACTTTAATGTACTCGCGATATTATTAATAATAATAATTCGATAATAAAATATTCCGGACATAATTAAAATGTTGGTTTATTTGGTAGGACCGAGGATGGAGAGCGATCCATTTAGAAAATGAAGAAATCGCGGTGTTCGTTTGTTACGAGACGGAAGGTACATTTCGAAATATCCGCGAAGATCAAAGAGTTTCGCGATGCGCATACATTCCCCTTTTGGTTTTCAATCGGAAAAAGATTCGCGATACTCTTCTAACGATATTGTCGCGCTATGAATATTAGGAACGACCAGAGGCAGTTCGTTCGCACTTTATATACATAGACCAGGATAACGCGGACGCGTTGATTGAAAATGTGTTTTGTGGGCCAAGGAGAGTACTCGGGAAACCATTTAGTTCATTGCGTGAAATGTGAAATCAAACGTTTTCTTAAATCTATGCGAAAAAAGTGAAATGACAATTTAATCATGATTTTTAAACGTTTTTAAACCACGGTATACTTCGCTATGACATAATTTTCGACGGATAAAAATAACATTTGCCTTCCAATGTTAAAAATCTTTATAATTACGCGAGAAGGAGTCAACGTGTCACTTGAATATCAACGTCGAATTTAAAAGAAAAACGAAGACTTAGGTAAAAGGAACGCTTCGTTTTCGAAATCAATTTCTTAAAACGATATTACTTGACCTAATCAGATATTCGTAGCTAAATACATCCAAATACGGTCGCGTTTATTTTCGAACGCTCGAATATGAATACCGAACGCTTCGAACGCCAGACAATTTGCAATACGTTCGTTCAATTTACTGTTAGGTAGGTGCAATATGCACGCGGCCAATTTTCTGGTCAACTCCAACAAGGAAGGCGTACGGTTGCGTGCGCACGGTTGTTGCGCGTTCGCGACGGACAATTCATAATTCAGTCGGTTTTTGCCCAAGCACTTTGGCAATATTAAACGCGGACGCGAAACCCATAAGGGGCAGCTCGCCACAAAGCCGCGGTAAGCTCAAAGCACACCCACCAATGCTTTCCAACCCTCTCTACGTTGTTCTGGGTTTGGTCTCTCCGTTGTCTCTCTGTGAACGGTGGTCGCTACACCGTAGCTTGGTCATCGTTTTAACAGCGACGATGATTACGACGACGAGGACGACTCTCTATTCGCGTAATGTTATTGCTCGCGAATTAAGCCTGTCGACGACGAAGATCGAAGGATAATGGAGTCGCTGTTTTCTTTATTAATCTCCTTTATGCGTGCATTGATCCCAGGTTAGGGGCTCTCGCGCGTCTCCTAGAAGGATAAGGGAATTGATCTACTTTGTCGGCTTGTAATTTAAGTCTCGAGTTGTTTCACTTTTTATAGGTTTTTCTATAATTCTATATTGGAACGAATCTCTTCGTGATAGGACATACGTCACGTGGTAGGTAGGTAGGTAGGTAGGTAGGTTGTTTGTCGACCCAAGGATTAAATCGAAGCCAAGGTAAATACAGAGTGATTTTCATTGGTCCAAACGACATCGGAGAACAGCAAAGAGATTCGTTAGAGAGACGATGAACATTTTTTTCCGTTTCGTCAGAGAGATTGATCTCGATCAGATTTAGAACGATGAAATTTGCAAATATTCGTGTAAAGTGTAAAATGTAGGCACGAATTATCCAGAGACAAGTATCATACGCGTAGATATGGGTTTTGGATCTAATGTGGTATTCGAAGAGAAATCGTGAATTTTTGTCGACTGGTGCTCGACTTTGTCTTCGATTTACCTCCAGGAATCAGGAATAGACGTAAATCCTTGTCCCGAGTGGAACATTTTGTACCGTAACAGTAATAACATATAGTTCGCGATCGGTACTTATCGGAAAATTGCGTATTTTGCGCAAATTCGTTAGGTCTAACGCCTAGAGAATCCATTGCGATCAAGAGGAATCTCGCATTCCACCTTCGTGCTGGAAGTTGAAATCAATACTCGACTCGTCCACGAACTCGCACCAACCGTTCGTCCGTCAGCTCGTTCGGTTAGGTCGCCTGTTCACCTTGGGCGCTTTGACTTTTCCTTTTCGCGAAAAAACTTGTCAATACTGACGCGATTTTTACAACCTTCTTGGGATTCGTTTTTTCGATAGCGGCGTCTATTTTCGATACTTATCAACGACCAATCAAGAGCATCTCGATTTTATCATTGCCGTCTTTTCATTGCTACGTTTTAAAATCGGCGTCTCACCTTGCATCCAGGCTACTTCCATTATGACGATGCTATTGGATACAAGTATTAGGGTGTTCGGA
>JAITYT010000622.1:4109-19720 GCA_025433975.1 Liostenogaster flavolineata | reverse complement strand
GAGAGAGAGAGAGAGAGAGAAGGACGGAACGCCTGACGAGGGTGGTCGAGGGAGATACGTCGAATTGGAGCGATCGGTCGTAAACACCTGTCAGGTCGAACGCTTATTTTCTGCCGTTCGATGACGTTACGAAAGTAGAGTCGCGTTCGTGTCGATCGGATGAAAGTAGAACTTCTTTGCGGATTGACGGTTGGTTAGCCACTGCTCGTATCTGATGCGTTGTCGAGCGAAGGACAGTCGAGACCGTTACGACATGGAGTAATTAACGTCGCGATAAAAACGACTAATTAACGGTATTAGGTGACGATACGTTCACGCACTGATGGAATCGCGCGGCGTAGTCATTTACATCGTTATTTTACTCGTGTTTCGTTGCGTGAATTTATTTATCGTTCCTGTGCATAGCAGATAATTTGATCGAATCTAATGGCCACGAAGAAAATTCGCATAAATTCGCGTTCTACGGGTAATTTAACGATTTCGATCGTAATTTTCTATTTTTTAGCTGTGATATATTTTTTTGATATCGCAATTTTGATGGGCATCGGTGAGAGTCGCGATATTATTCCTTTTAGTGGTAGACACAAATCTAGTGCCTATGTGAGAGATCCGGGACCGGGAAAACGCTGTAAAAATACAGTGGCACATAAAAGTGCAGTTAAAACTGATCGACTATTATTAAAAAATTGTGGCGAATGTACTCCATTGGAAACAATACGTAGAGATTGGTTTCGTTAATTTAAAAGCGGTTATTACAGCGACAAAAAGTACATCGAAAAGTATACCAACCTGACCGAGTTTGTTTCAACAACGTAGAATTTTTTTCCCAAGAGATTTTGAAACTGTTTGAATTACCGTCGTAGACGTTGCGTTTGTCATTTGTTTGTGTTCTAGTGTCTCTACTTCCCTGAGGTTTGCAGGCATCTTTAATATATTTACATATCGTAAACGCTGCGTGAGGAGATAAATACAGAAAAGAAATTATTAATTTTTGTTGTTAAAAGAGAAATGGTTGATATAAAATATTAATATATAATACTTTGAAATCAAATATCTGAAATCTGAAGTTTCGAAAAGTTTAAGTCTTTTATTTCCCTTTCTTTTTCTTTATATACTCATTATCAATGCCTAATTTCCAACAAGACATTTTGTAAAATATTAAAAATATTAAAGATAAGAACTTTATCCTTCTACCCTTCCAGTTGGAATCCGACAAGCAACAACGAGCAACGCTTTCAACCCCAATCACGGAACTTCGCGTAAAAGATTCAAGAGCAACGACAAAACCGTGACCGTCACGGATACGTTGGTGTCCATCACAGCGCGACGTACCACGCAACAACCGATCGAGGACGATCGTCCTGTCGAAGGATAAGGGCGGCGGAAGGGGTGACGAATAGCAATCGCGGCGAAGCGTGGCGTGTGATCGAATCCAACCGACGCGAACACAAATAAAATTAACCCTTTCACTACCATGACCGAATAATGTCGGTCAACGCGAAACGTTGCTCGCGCACTACTGGCGACTGCAGTCGTTAGTTAAGTCTCGCTCTTCCTATTACACTAACTATATAATTTCTTAGATGTAAAAAACTAATCCGAAATGCTACAGACTGTTGGATACTCGTGGTATAACGGCCTGTTAAGTAGTAATGGTTCGATGATCAGACTCAAGTACTAAGATCAAATGTTTAATATTAAAAATTCTTAAAATGCGAATAATTTGACTATCCGACATTTTTAAGCCAACTATTTTGAAATCTTCTTTATTTCGATCAAAATATAACTGTCCAGTTTCATCGGCATAAATCATTATACCGACTTTATCGTAGCGATCGAGAAAACGATAAGAAAATGTGCCATAGATGTTTAAATAACCAGACGATGAAAAAAATTCGTCCCCTTTGAATATTCGTGAAGCGATTAAAAAAATCATATCGAAGGGTATCTCGTTTGCCAATCCTTGATACGACGTTGAACGGTAAACAGGTGTTGTCCACGGTCGACCATGGGTAGGTAGGTCTAGCAGTGGGAAGAGGAAACGAGTTAGGGCGCTCGCGAACTCATCGTGATTTGCGTACATCTGCTTTCCTCGTAGGAAGCGCGTGGTCGTATTGTCTTCCTCGTCATTTTCTATTGCGCGATGCGATCACCTGCCGGCGGCGGCACCAGGCGCGATCGACTTCGGCCGATCCCGACTTTTTACCCATTCTTCCTGGCCGACTCGTTTCCTGGGTCAGCGTCCCGTTCCTCGTAACCTCCCACGTCTTTTCACGCTTTCCACCGTACGTTTCTGGGGTCGCTCGCCTCCTGACTCGTCTCCTACCACCCTTGTGTCTTCCATTGTAGTTCGCGACCACGATGACCATCGGATACGAAGCGACATACCCGTCGCCCTGAATTATGGTCGGCTGTGTCGCTCGGCCCTTTGTTTTCCAGGACACGTCATTTCTTTCGCCGAGTTTTTCGAGGATGACGCGCGCCCGCCTGGAACGGACCGCGAGCGTATTTACGCTCTTTCGACGTTATTAGCGTGCGTCCTTTTTTATTTCCTACTTTCTTTTGTTGACTCCTGCCTTGATTGCGGGCCGATCGAGGACGATCGCCATCGCGGAAGTCGCGCGACATCGGGACAAAAGGACCTTTGCATGCGCTTCGAACGCGACACGCCACTCCCGCAGATTCAACGTTTTTCGGTTTTGTTTCGTGGGAAAGTGCAACCGATCGGTGGTAACGAGTTTAAAGTCTATCTTTTCTCGCGATTTTTCGAAGATAAGCGAGTATTGTTAGCACTTCCTTTGGACAGTCACGACAGAATAATTTTTGGAGGTGAACCTAATCGTGTTAGTTATATTAACCTGTTAACCGGGGAATTCCCTATTTAATTGCGCGACATTTATTTATTTTATTTATTTATGCTTTTTTATGCTTATTATTATATATTATATATTTTATATGTAAATTAAATCGTTTGTTTATACATAAAGCTTGACGTATTTATTCGTCTCGCTCGGTTAACGGGTTAACAAAATAGAACGAATTGATAAGTACGTAAAGGTTTCGGCTCTCTTGTGAGTTATATAAACTTTAAGAGAAAACCCTGCTTTAGAACACTAATAAGTATTAAATATATATTAATCAAAGATGTGGAACGTGCGCGAATAGGAATCTATTAAAAAATTGAAGTACATTCGATTCGTCAGACTTTGTGTTAGTAACAACGATTCTCCACAAAAGAAGAAGACAACTGATACAAATGATAGCTCTTTTGCTTTACTACTGCTAAGAAACGCATGTGTATTTATTTTATAGATGACAATAGTTATCGGAGTGTATATACGTCCACAGACTAATTACTTTGCTATCGCGATAACATTTTCTCGGCATTGGCATGCTTTTCTTATGTCATCTAACCTCGACGTCGTTACAATTTTACGAAAGATTCCCCAAAATTTGCGTACAAACACGATAATTGATTAACTCGATCGGTCGTTCGACAAACCGTTAAAAGTAAATTTGACCATTTAGCTGTACATTCAATTTTTCCTCGATATTGCGAATATCCGTACTAACGATCAGCAACTGGAAAGTAACTTTATACGCGATTGTAACTTCGATCTTTCCTCCATCGTCTTCTTATGCACAGTATATTTTCTAATCGTAGTCATACGTAGGAAAATTTCACGATTGAAGCACCACGAGACTACTCGATAAATTATTAATAATCATCGTCATCCATAAACATGAGGCGGTACGCAGCGACGCCGTTAGTTTACATACGACGTAATCAACGATGGCGACATCGTGTCAACGTCCAATCGTCTATAAACTGTATACGTTAGCAAGGAGACGCTCGAACGAATCGTACGAGAAGAAAGTGGTTGGCTGACATCGTGTGACCATTTTGCGAATCTTGCACGGTAGCTGGACGCGCTCACGAGCGAGCGAATGAGCAAGTAGACAAAAAGATAGAAGAAAATCGTCGTTTCTCGATGCGTCCTTGTTCCTTCTTTTCTCGCATCGATTAGCATAAGTCCCATCGACATCGTAACTCGACGCGACCCCTGAGCGCATTGGAATCGCGCTTTTTCTTTCGTCCTTGCTTTTCTTATTTTCCTCGTCTCCCTCTTCGGTTTTGTTCCTTTCTTCCACGTGCCGCGGCGTTAAATCTTCGCTCCAAAGCGTATAATGCATCGAATGTCGTATAGTTTTTCTTCTGTTAGTGTCTCCAACTATCGCTTGGCCTTCAAAAGCGAGCCACGTACGCTTTTTCTAAGTTTGCACGTGCAGTTGGTTCGATATGTATGCAGGAGTGCAGCCATATCCCTTCGTAATTGCGATGATACTGTTTGTTCGTGGTAAATAAAAGAGAGCGGACGCGAAAGAACTGGATGCTAACGAGTCGCTTAAAATGATTCTTCCGTGGCAGAAGAAAATCCGAGAGAGAGAGAAAACTGTAAAGTTACGATCATTCTTTTCGTCCTTTTGGCCTTTTTTAACGATTATTTTGTACCACAGGAGGAATCCTCTCTTCACATCCGTGCGAATGATTCATCTTAAGAGCAGTTAGAATTCTTTCCGACAAATCGAACGTATTCGCAGTGCTTTAGTAGAGTAAAACTCTTCGTCATCGTGGTAATTTTCATCGGGTCGAGTAAAAAGTAATTTTGTATTTCGCCAAATTGAACAAAACAATGCATACGCTCTTTAATCAAATTCTTTTTCAATACCAAATTCCGTTTTTTAATTTAATCTAAAGACACGAAACTACTTTCTACTCGATTCAACAAATAGCCGCGTACGTTTTTGACGGTTAGAATGAAAGCGAAAAAAATTGAACGAAACGGAACATACACGCTTTAACCTTATTGGTGGTCAAAGAGGAAACGAAGATGGCGTCGCACGAAGTGTCGACAGTCTTATCCCGCACTATTTGTTATTCCTAGAGAATTTGATCGATGGCGTACTGCGACTCGCGTCGCGCTACCAACGAAAGATACGGAATCGATAAAAATCGGGAGGGTGGAAATAATAGGTGTCGTCTAACGAAAAGCTCGATACGACGACTACGACGAGATGATACAAGCGCGGCTAGGTAGGACCCACACTTAGATCCAGCCCTGCACGTAGTAACCCACGTAACGGTGGAGTGGCATTTGGGGAGTAGAAAGGGGGTAAAGGGGACGGAGGAAATGGTAGCGGCAGGATGCGCTTCAATTTGTCGAGGTGTAAGCAAACAGCGTTCTCCGGAGTTTGTTTGAGCAAAACCGACGACGACTCGACGTCCTTTAATTTAAAGTCCTCCTTCGATATCGGAGGAGCACGAGACCCGAGCCAACGAACAAGCAGCGACAGCCTCGTTGGTCTTCGTAGTAGACCTAGTCTCTGCTAAGCGTCGTGCCGCGTCAGAGCCGCTTCCAAAACGACGTCGTCGTCGTCGTCGTCGTCGTCGTCGACGTTCTCGACGACGAACGGAGAAGATACGTACTCGAAAGTTGTCGTGTCGCGTTTCTCTCCCTTTCTCTTCTCCTTTCCTTCCCTCTCTCTCTCTAGCCTAAGCAAACAGGAGGGGTGGCGCTCTGTAAATAGTTATTGTTTGCCGGTGTCGCGTATAGACGTATGTACGCACGACGATGGCGACGCGATCACATCAGGGATCTCAATTAGTACCGCACTCGTTTAACGCGATCGAGCTACCGCCATGACACTCGATGGCGAGAGGATCGACGGACTCGACGATTTATCGCGATTTCGCGTCCTTCGTTACCCTCTCCTACCTTCGTAATTTATTCGACGATCGCTCCTAACCTATTTTCGTATATTCGATAGCGTGGAATCTAGAGTGGCTTATCGCGTGCCACTGAATTCAGACTCTCGCGAGATTATTTATTCCCGGTCGCGGTCATTTTTACAGAACGATCGAGGGAGTCGCTCCGTATCAACGACCCCGTGAAAATCCCGCCTATAAACAAGAAGGCTTAAGAGCGAGATCCTCGAAATGACCGAAGGGCGGTGGAAAACGAGAAGATGGATAGATAATTTGAGAGCGGAGACGTTAGCGCGCTACGGGAGAGACGACGAAAAGGAGAGGATGGAAGGGACGGTAGACGAGCGGCGAATCTTACATTCAAAATGCTAGGGATAAAGTGGAGGCTTTGGGGCTTGGCGGAAGCCGACAGCGGGGACATACGAGCGGCCGAAAGTCGACGCGAGGGCGCGTTGCTCGAGAGAAAGACCGAGGAGGGGGAAGGGAGGCTCGGGAGCAGGGGCGGGGTACAGGTTGTAACATGCAAATTTGAACCTTAAGGGTTTTATGTCGAGCGATATCTCTGAATCATCTCCTCGTGCCTCCCCCCCCCTCCCCTCCCACGCCCTCTCTCGATCGAGGAGAACCCGCGGGGGATATCCCGGCTCGATCTTATCTGGGTCAGAGATGTCTTCGCAGGCGAAGGAGGATGAGGAAGCGACGGAAAAAGGTACGTCGATTCTCTCGCTCCGTCTCCCTACGTTTCGGTGCTCTTCTCCATCCCCCGAGCGTAGATATCGCTGCCGTCGGACGGGGAACGTTTGACCCGCGATGCGAGTTTGATCTCGACTCGCGCGGTGTCGGATGAGAGAAAGGACGCCGAGGGAAAAGCTCCTTGGTCGAAGAGGAAGCGTAGGAATAGGGAACGTCGTCGATGCGAGACGCGACCGTTTCTTCGCGCAGCTCCATGACGAAAGATCGAGGCGACAAGCCATGTCATGAAATATTAGGCCTATCGGAACGTTCTGTCTAGTTCGAGTTCAAAGAAACCAATATATTTTCGATAGATTTATTAATATTTGTCGGGCAATGGAATTTCCGTTATTACTAACCGCTCGAAATGCAATGTTCGAAAGAGACAATTTCAAATTTCAGGCGAAATTGTTTGACGGAAATTTCTGCTAGACCTATAGAGTAATAGTTATAAATAAGAAATAAATATTTTCTCGTTGGATTGGCGAGAAGATTCGACGAATCTGTGTAATTTACCTCCTTCGGACGGTCGATAATTGAGAGGAAAAATACTCGTTCGACCTTTGCTCGATTTTTCTTCGCGACGAGTTGCACTGGCTTTAGTTGCGAGAAGCGCAATATCTGCGATTGGAATCGGTCGTAGACGGTAGAGCGAATAAATCGATTAATTTAACGAGCGAACACGTAGAAACTCTAGCTTACGAAGTTCGCGCTTCGTCTCGTACTAATCGCACTTACGACGCCAATTCGTAATTCGATTAATTCGACGACCTGGCCCGAATCGACGCTGGAACGATCATTTTTCGCTCGTGAATACGCAATGGTACACGGATAACGAAGGACGCGGAACGTCCGGGAGCAGAAAAGAGAGGAAAAGCCGCGTTGCGCGAACGAAAAGCGCATCGCGGCTCTAAAACGCAAGGCCGTCTGCCGAGCCCGCAGCAAAATCAGATACAAAATTGCGCGCGATTTTAATACGTCGGCTCGTAATTCACGGGACGGTCGAACTGCGTATTTTTATTGGCGCGATGTTGCGGTGGCCGTTCGAGATCGCAATCTAAATTGAATCGGATGCGCCAGGATCGGCGTGCCGCTTCTATAAACACGATTCACGGCGTTGACCGTGAGAGCACGCTAGCTTCTTTTAAGCCGTTTTCATTGAATATCACTGGAAACTTCGGATATCGCGATCGCGCTCACGGATAACACGGAAGCTGGTTGCATTCGGTCTCTGACGGAACGCACCACTTCCGGTACGTTCGTACAACCGCGTAAATACGAGGAAAACGACGTTCGACGAATTTTCAATCGTCTCTGCGCGTTCTTTCTTTTTTTACGGTTGTGTTTATAGCGAACGAATGTATTAGGTTGTTCGGAAAGTAATTTCTTTTTTTTTTTTTTCATGAAAATGGCGTTTCAAATGATCACGTACGTGGTCGAATTCGACAAATTCATTAAGTCCCTTGTTAGGAAAATACGAAATTACGAAGTTAAGTATTCGTTGTGCGACTGAGAAGCGGAGTTGGATAAGAATACGATAGACGTTGAAGTTTTTTTTATTGGAGAACGAGGAATATTTATATAATAAATCCACGGCCTTAGCAATATTTATGCGAAGACAAACTGTTGCTTGGACGCCTTCTTTTAACGTCAACCAATTCTTCGTGAAATTTCAACGACGGTTTTTATCCTCTCGGAAAATTCGCAGCACGTAGCAAGAATTAATTGTTATTCTTCGCAACGTTCAATGTTAATATCGCGACACTCAAACCGTACAGACGATAATTCCAATTACGGAATAAGAGTTTGACGGTATACCGCTCTTCTTAATTGAAAATGATCGATAAGAGAGAACGGAGACGCACGGGTGATTCTCGAGACGACCATTCCTCGTTACATCGTGAGTCATAGGGACGCGTTGGAGAAAAGATCGACGATCTCGTGTATTATAGCTTTGTAGAAAAGGCCGTGGGACACCGGCATCGATCCAGGGGATTTTAATTATCGCGAGGCACATTGGCTCGCGGTCGCGTACGCTCTCGGTAGTCCTACCGCACTTTGCCCATTCATCATAGCGGCGCGCGGTAGGTTGCACCATCGAGGGCGTGTGATTAGAATCAGTTACCCTTTACTTGCGAGTCCCCGCGACGTTGGGTAACCCTTGATATCCTGGGCAAGGATATCCCCTCGGGTACCATCTGCCAAGGGCCGTCCTTCCTTCTATCTACGAGCGCGACGTTGGCGATGTTGGTGCGGTAGGTGGTCTGCCTCTTCCGTCGCGTCCTAGCGGTTGCTCTCGAAAAATTAATAAGCCGTGGTGTTACGCCGGTGTCATTAATGTCCGCTTCGCCTCTCCAAAGAGATTCGACTGGAATTGGGATAAGATCGACTTCCTTCGACGAGAAACCTTCGGACGTCAGACGTTTTTGTAATTTTATTCGATCGAATTTGGATAGATTTTATAAACCGTGTCGTATCTATCACGAAAGATAGCGAAAGTAGAAGTAATCGATCGGCTGACGGTATAGATTTAACTTAATTATTTTAGCCGTACGCTGATATTCATGCGAAATTTGTTTCGATGCGCGACAACGTGCCTCGCGTCTCAGCGTGAGACAACGAAACTATCCAACGAGACAACGTTAATTTTACGAGAAGGCGTGTTTGCACGTTCGTTTTAACGACGAACCGGGATAGAGTTATATTACGTGGCCACTTTGACCACCGCGCCGTAAAATCTATTATTTAAGCGGTCATCGAGAGTCGAGGGCCGGCAGAAGATTGCATCTGAAAGCCGCTGAACGTGGCCAACGTAGGGCGGGAGATACGGATAACAGGCTTTCCTCTGCTCCGGACAAGGTAGCTACGGTCTGTGACCGCGAAAAAGGAGAAGGTACGTTCTCGAGTGCCGATGCACGAATTATATTTATTAGGTCTACCGGAAAGTTCTATCGTTCTTGAATCAAAAGAAACTAATAGATTTTCGATACGTTAATTAACATTTACTGGACAATATAATCTCTCTATCGTTACCGACCACCTCTTCGCGTATATATCGAGGACGCACGTAGAAACGCATATATAATATAATAATAATTTTATATATTACATATTATTTTATATATTATGTATACCGAAATTTCTGTCGTTTTTTAATTGACCTAATATCTTACATCTGATTTTCAATTTTCGAACGTCGTGTACGTTTCGACGTTCGAAACGAAGGTAATTTTATTATCCCTTGCGTACGTAATTTCGATGCGTTACGCAAAATGGCAACGGTAAATTCGTCGGCAGTTTTGTCGTTAGCAACAAAGCGAGAAACGGATAACGAAAGAAAAAAAAAATATATCATCCCATCCTTGATGTTCCAAAGCGACAGGAAGGCTGTTCGATTAAAGCAGGTTCGATTTACGACGCGGGAGTATACTCGTCGTTGGCAGTTGAGTGATCGAAGAAGCTTTGAATTTTTCAAGGGTCGCGACGACGGTGGCCCACTGTCTTCGCTCGGCAGAACAAGGCGCTGCGTTTGTCATCGATCCGCGGAAAAACATGTCAAGATTCGCGTACCGCGGGACGTTTCAGCGAAATCTCGAAGGGAGGAGAGCAGGAAGGAAAAGAATTACGCCATTCGCATGATTCCTCGTCGTTAGACGAAAAAACGGTCTTTTGTTTCACGTTTATTGCGGCATGAATAAAAGACGCGCTTGGCGGCATAGGGAAGAAGGATGAGAGCAGTGGGGCGGGGGTGGGGGTGGAGGCTAAGAAGGGTGGACGACGTATTAAATGCGGTATAATTTTCAAATTTTGCCAAATAAATAACCGGTAAACGATACGCGGTTTGGACCGGCTCGTATGCTACCCTCTCTCTTCTCTCTTCCCCGCCGCCCTTCACGTCGCTCTCGCGTCGGCGCCCTGCCACCCTCGGTTCCCTTGGGCATACATAAATCATAGAACCCGCTACGGGTTTGAATTCGGTGTCGAGATGAGGGCGAAGAGGCCTCCTTTAAAAAGTATTGTGGTTTAAACTCGTACGGAAGGGCGAACGGAAGAGATACATCGTTCGGAAGCGTTTCTCGTCTACGAGCAAATTGTCTCGTTCTTTGGTGGTGGATCCGTTCTGCGACTGCGATAGAGTTACCCCGATCGTCGCTTCCCGCAACTTCTTGTCTCGTTTGCCTTTGAAAATGTCACAGATTTGGAAATGCGGCAGACGATCGACCGATGACTCTGTTTTACTAAAGTTTGCGTCGATTGAAGGACGAAGAAATTTCGTCTCCTGTGAGGAATTTAAGTGCTTGAAAACGCGTATGGACCATGAACTCGACGATAAAAAATACGTCGACGTTATGATGTCAAAGAAATCGTCTTTACAATTGTCGCGTTAATTATTTTAAAAGTTTTATTTAAAGCATTATTATTATATAATTTTTAGTAGTATATCATACGTTATCCTAGAAATTGTTGTAGCTTATCCGCAGTCAATCAACGTTTACAATAACATTTTATTTATTAAATAGATTTCAAGCGAGATTCGTGTCTTCTATTTCGAAACGCCTCAAAAAATAGCAAACAAATTTTAAAGAACCAAGAAATGCATTTTTGAAAATCGAACAAGATAATATACATCCGTATTGGTTTCTATGTTCGTTCGATTTCGACGCAATATCTTTAGAAACAAAACTGACAGTGACTCTCGTTTTTCACTCTCAGACTTTCTAGCTTCTTAAAAAAAAAAAGAAAAAATTTACCCGATCAATCAACTACGAGTAACTCGTCGGAATAAATTCGCATCAACGTAAGCGAACACGTTTCTTTAAGAAAGATTAACGCCTTGACTGGCAAAATATTCAAAAATACCCAAAATTTGTCATTAGATATATACATTTTACGTAAGAATGTAAGGCCGTTGCCAAAATATGGATTACGCTAATTTTTTAAACAGTTACGTGTCACCCAAATATGGGTGACGTGGCAGTCAACGTGGCAAAGAAACTCTTTCGTGTCCTCGAGAACGCGTTCGCTCACTCTAGATAGGTGTTGCAACGACGCGTAATTGCGTTACGCACGATAACGAGTAATGAGAGAGGAAGGAGGAGGAGGGGGTGGGAAAGGCCGAAAACTTTTCGCCGCGTTTCTTTAATCGCTGGCATTAATCACGCGTAATTACCCACGGCATCTTGTAACGCTCGCGCTAATGTTTGTCCGGTCTAGGCGTTAGCGGAGCTTCGAGGTTCGACCTGACCCTCTTTCAAGGACGATGGCGTAGCCGTCGGCTCAGCGACGCCCCTCCTACGCGATCGAGCTTCCCTTTCCCCGTGATTCGAACGATCCTCCTGAGTTACGCCATTGCAAGTGCGCCGCAAGGAGGGGGATAAACCACCGGAGAGCAGCAGTAACCGCCATCCGCGTCCGCAATTAGTACGACACTGCATGGAGTGCTTACGGTAGAGGGTTCTCGAAATACTGTCGCGGCCTCTTGGCCATTTTGATCACCCGACCTCGAGATACACCCGGTTGACCTTACATGCACGCCCTCGCGAAGAAATTCTTCGCTTTTCTCCATCTTTCTCTTTCTCTTTTTTCCTTTTATTCTTCGTTCTTCTTCGATTAGCTCAGCCACGATTTTTCTCCTTGCTTTTATTCGATTGCATTTGATTTAAAATCGATCGTCGTTCCCTGCAAACTATTAAAAAATTAACAGAGATACAGAAACGAATCGTAGTTTAAATTCAACGGATTACAAGGGACGTTCGCTACCCCTTCCAACGTCGATATATTATTCAGACGTTGCAATACCGACTTCGAATAATTATATGCAAACATTTCGTCGAAAAGTTTTAGTTTAGCGGAGCCATCGTAGTACAAATCCCCGCGTTATAATTTATCTTTCGAACCAAACTGTCCGAATGCGATGTGCCCGTGTTTTATCCGCGCGAGTCTCCGGTTTGCAACGTCCAGGAAACTTTCCGCTCGGCAACGTTTATATTTTAGAACGTAGGAAGGTAAATGAGCGTGTAACGCGCGACGAGTAGTCGTGGATTTTGAGTCGAGACGGATCCGTGGCTCGACGTTGTCTCGGTCGGCGCTGATGTTGCCGCTGATGCTGGTGACGGTGGCGAAGAAGGGACCCGTTACTTCGTCTCTTGAAATATTAAATATCCCGTGAGTGTTTTACACCGGTCTCGACCACGGCCATCTTGGTTATTGATTGCGGCTACGAGAACAGACAAAACCATCGCGTTCGACAACATCAAAGCGTGTACTTTTTTTTATGGTGTTCACGACGAGGAAACCCAAGAATAGACAACGAATTATAAAGTAGTAATTCGTATCTAAATAATGTCAATCAGATTCAAAATTTTGGAATGTTTTTAATGAAATAAGAGTTCGTATTTAATAATGCTTACATTGAAAGTGATAGAAATCATCGATGTAAAATTAAGCTCTTTTTGAGGTGTAATTTAAAAATTAAGTTCAAAGTGGTAAGCAATAAATAAAAAAAATTTTTAAGTTTGACAGATAAATAATCTAATTCCATTTAATTTCTTGATTATAGTTCGATCGATTAATCGTCATTTCGCTTTTACAATATAAATGCGTCTCGATGTAAATTTAATCGAGACGCGCCATGCTATCGTGTATTTCATAAAATGGTGAAAATGGTGTATAATTTTCATATAAATGCGGTAAAACGAACGATACTATTGTCACATTTATCGTAGGTTGCAAGTTGGACGACTATTACACTCCGAACACCCCGTATATAGCGACGAGTCACCGCGGGTCGAGATAGATTAAATATTTAAGTACTTTCCATTAGCGCACGGGTTTGTACTCATCGGGGATAAAGTCAAAGGGGTGTATTTGGAAGTTATATTCGATATATAAAATAAGAGGCACTTTTTTCAATTTAACAAAGGTACGGATTAGCGAAGAGACGAAAGCATTTTTAAGTTATTTTCAATGCCTTCTGGAATAAATAAGTGTCGTTGTACGTGGCAAAAGTAATCGATGGAGTAGAATTACATCCCACGAACGCGACGTTCAAATACGAATTCTTGTTAATAAACTACACATCGATAGGATGTAAACCATTAATTATATTAATCGCTGGTTTTAAAAGTATAAGCGCACAACATTTTAAACAGTTATGAACTGCAGAAATACATATAATTACAAAGCGTCGATCGATTATAAGGTAAAATACAGAAAATATCGAAAAATTCAGATACTCCACAAAAGGCTCCACAGAAACCTTACAGTTATTTTTAGAGTGATTGCAGCGCATTTTAAGAACGACTTCAATTCCATCGTTCCACTTATTCCGACACACATAATTCGCGTGCGTAAAGGGAAAGGGGATTCGAAGTAATGTCGAAGCGTTTTAACTCCAAACACGTGCATGTAATACAGTTTAGGAGGCGTAAACTGCTCGATTCTAGAGCACATTATTCTTGCGTCAACGAAACGACTAAGAGAAGTGATTCATTAAAAAACTCGGATCGAAAAAGATACAAGTATGGAAAATACTTGTCTTAGTCTTGATAAACGCACCTTGCGCGACCGATCGTGAAATCGTCGGTCGTCTTCTCGTGCGATCTCGACCGAGTGGACGCTTTTCGGACCCATATCAGCGTCGTCGTGCGTCTAATCGGTGAACCATAAGTGACCGAAGGGAGCGTAGACGCGACGCATGATAGTTTAATTCATATGTAAATGGATGACGGCTCTAGGAGAGAGAGAGAGAGAGAGAGAGAGAGAGAGAGAGAGAGACCCTTGAACGAAAAAGGGCGCGCGATAGACCGCGTCCCGTACTGCCGCGCTCTCCTACGCGAGCGACCTCATAAATCTGCAATGGGATACTCCGCGTAATTAGAATTATGCTTTCCGCAAGAACCACTGGCATAAATCACTCTGCCATCGCTTTCTAGCTCCAGCACGATCCTGAGAGAAAGAGAGAGGGAGAGAGAAGTCGACATGCGTATGCACGACGAAACCGAGACGGTGCATGGGCGGTGATGAAGCGAGGGAGAGAACGTGTTTCTCCCATAACGACGACTATCGCTTAATTGTTTTCGAAACGACGAACGATCGGTTACTAGCTCGCCTTTACCTTAGCCATTGGTCGAGACTTCGGTTCCTTTATTAGACATCCTATAGTTTTATCCTGATTACGCGTCGAGATCGAAGGATCCTGTAGAGGTTAGGTCGCGGCATCGTCGTGATTATTGCAGCGTGTTACGAAGATGCGATCGCTGAATAATCGAGGAAAAATCAATTACTTCCAATCATCAAAAAGTTTTTTTTTCCCTTAACCTTTTGCGGTCTAACGTCGAGTCTGGCTGGACATCATCTTTTTCTGCAGCAAGTCCTTGCAGCAAAGAAAAATGATCAATTAAGCACCTTAACTTAAATTTCATTTTACATTCTACTTTATACAGCAGAAAACTCAATAAAAATTGCGCAGTGTATAAAATCAGTGTGTCTGAAATACGTTGCACGTGTTCATAAAGTTCTTGAATTTTTCTATTTAACCCAAAAAATCAATAAAATGGAACCACGTAAATAAAACTCTTGGAAAGATTTCATAGTGAAATTTTCTTTGTTGTCAAAGTTTTTATACGTACAACAAATCGTGTAAGCACAAATGTTCGAGAATGTCAAAACATTCCATGTTTTGTTCTCAAGAGGTTAAAGAGTTACGCATAGAGTAATATTTTGTTCTTCGTTTAATAACAATTGCGTACCGTTATTGATCAGCAAAAAATGTATGATCCGGCAAAGAAAGACAACAGAAGGTCTTGAGGTAGAGAGTCTGTCATCGACCTTTCAGTCTTCCGTCATCCTTCGACCCGATTGGAAGCAATCGAGGACAGTGGCACATCTACATCCCGCAGAATCGTATGGGTAAGTCAATACTTTATTTATTTTATACTGCATGCTCTTTCTTCTTTTTAAATTGTTACGTATACTATTTTTAAAGAGAAATTGGAAGGTACAATTACTTTTTTGGATGAGATGTGCGATTTAATCGTCGCATTATTGATTCCTGATATTTCTTATTTTACAATATATGCGTGAATTTATAAAGTGCATTTAACCCTTTGCA
>JAITYT010000618.1:145707-160518 GCA_025433975.1 Liostenogaster flavolineata | reverse complement strand
TCATAAGGAGTCAAATGACCCCCTATGGTAAGATTAGGTATAGAAAAATGCCGGTACGTTTAGTGTTAACAGAAGCTCACTTCCGCGAGATAAGAGAAGCTCATTTCGCTTCGAAATTCAATAAAACAGACGATTCGTAGGTCACGCGAACGAGTCATGCTATTCTTCCTAATAAGCCGAAATTTGAATGAGACCTTAATAAAGTCGACCGATATTCGAACCATGTAAAATCAACTCTGATTCTACCTTCGCTGTCGAGTTTATTTACGATTGCTCTTCCATCTTGCGATTTTTTATTTTTTTTATTACTTCAAACGGTAGCCAATGCCGCGAAACATAAACCAAAGGTAATCGCAAGTATAAGGAACGAAGATCGGCGAAACGACAAAATTTCATTTTAAGCGATCGAAGGGTCCATTAGCACGGTTCGTTTCGCGTTCACAATCGAACATAATAGTACGACAAATGATGAAAAAAGTAACGATTAAAAAAATATAGGAATATACATTCTCGTGTAACTTTAAAAGTCAGCCATTATGATTACCTGTTCGCTCACGAGGAAATTTCTTAATGGGATAAATGGAAAAATTAAAAATAAAAGATAAAAAGATAACACGTGGCCATGGTTCGCGTGTCGAACGAATACCAGCCGATTAGCTAAGATGTAATGACAATAGCGCTAAAAGTAGGAATAATATTAATAGCGAAAGGAAAACTTAACGAGCTGCTTGAGCAAAAGCACGAAACTACGACTTTTCTTATGCGCATTTAAAGCTGAATTAGTAGGTAATGGTTTCGCGATTATCGTTGGGGTGATATCGCGCGTATTGCGCTAAACTTTCAATGTAAAAAAATCATTATAAGCGTCGTATAAGCGTGGAATCGTGAAATTTTATCCCCTTCCTTGGATAATCGCGGCAGAGTGTCGCGATATCGCGGAATATCGCCGATTCTTTATTCGTCCAACACAAGGAAATTTCAAAATGAATTCATCCAGGAGCGCATTGTTTATCCTTAATGCCATTGTCCATGAATCGGTTCGCATCGCATATATTTTCAGGAAACGCGTTCTCCATCGTTCGACATCGTCCCGCAAGACGCATTTGAATTCAATAAGTCTCAACGTCAACAGCGATTAGAAATCCGATTATTTCAGTTCAACAAGATTCGCAGAGATCCGATCGACACAACGATCTAATTTGAGCTCTGCTGCCTCTTTCTACTTCTTCCTTTTTCTCGTTGCATCCAAGTACGAATTTGCTTCATGTTTCTACGCTGGATCGTAACAGCAGAAGTTCAACGAGCGAAAGAGGACAAAAGATTGAAAACCGCGCTTCGATCACTACGTGATAATCCTATTCGTGACCTTTGATGATGTCACTACGACCAAGACATCGATAAGATGCAAAAGAGGTTTTTGATCTTAACTTCAACTCTGCTGGAAGTCATGAAGTATAATTTCCAGTGATTTCATCGGTTCGAATGTTTGGAAAACGTCGAAACGCAAATAGGTCATTCTTCCGTCGCTATCGTTTTAATCGAGGTTTCGTAGGAATTATGTTCGATCCATTCACAAATCGGTCGGTTTCATTGAGATCGATTGAAACGATGACGTTTAACAGACAATACGATGCGAAACAACTGGCTGCATCTTCTCCCGAGTATCTTCGAGGTTCCTCGTTGAATTTTAACTCGTTTTCTATCGAAACGGTAGAAACGAGAAAGGAAAACCACAATGCTCGCGACATCGCACCATCGACCGAAGTCTTCGACGCAACGTTTCGTACCGATCGAAAAATATAAGAATGCCCGAAAGAAGGCGAGTCATTCCCCTCGACGTCGACCAAAAGACGGAATTCCTCGTGCTCAGAATTCAGGCCAAAAGCTGAAAAGGAAGTTTTTAACAAGATACGAGAAACGTATCATTGCGCGTCTTTGTTTTCTTGTCTGTCCTCGTTCTGAGAGCAGCGTCGAGGGAGAGAGAAAGAAAGATAGAGAGATAGAAAGCTCGAAGACGATGAAGAAAAAAGTGTAGAAATACAAGGAAGACCAAGATGGCGTAGCAACGATGAAAGAGTAAGAGTAGCGCATCTATCATTTCTCTTCGGGCGAAAATTGATTGGTGGACAGTCAAGAGCGGGAGTAAAGCGAGGAAAGATTCGAGGTGGCGGAGGAGAAAGAGAAAAAGAAGGAGAAATAGCGGTGCATCTCAAACTCATCTTAAGATTAAAAAATCGTCCAGTCACGTAATCGCGCACACAACGATTCATCCTCGACCCCACGCTTCCTTCTGTTGGCCAAAGTATCGCGCAATAAACTTGGAGATCCTCTCGCTTCCACGCAGCCACGGATACTCCCTTATCCTTTTGCTCTCCTTATCTGACTGCGCCATTACCACCACTATGGCGTCATGGAAAGCCAGGAGCAGCAGCCTGCAGCTCGTACTGCGAGCCCGTTATTACGAGCCGTGATTTATGCCGGCTTTCTCCTATCAAGAAATACAATTAATCCGGAAAATCATCGTAGAACTCATTATCAGGCATAATTAATTCGCGGATATCAAAACGTGTGAAAAGGATTAAAGCCTTGCTTTTGGGAGCTGGATCGGGTGTGAGGATGAAGGATGAGACACGGGCAGCGGATACCAATGAAGAATTCGGAATAAGGAATAATGTGCATAATAAATAGCTAGAAATTCTGTCTCGTGTCGTAATTAGTTCCATGGAGGAGAGAAAACCAGAGAATCGTTTGTTAAGGATAAACAGAGCTCCATTGTCCGTCGTTGGAGTTTCAGCCAAGATTCTCCAGCTATGATGTTGGAAACGTAGCGCGATAAATAAAAGAAGCAATCTTAAGATGTTAGCATGTCTGCGTTTGTCGATAAACTATACCGTACAATTTTATTGCGTTAATGCTACTGTGCCAGCTAATACTATGTAATTTTACGATGTTAGCAGGTCGGCATTCGTCGATAAATCATATCGCATGATTTTATTACGTTGATGCTATTGTGCCAACATTTTATCGAATCTCTGCAATCCTGACGTTCTTTTATGATTACAGTCGACAATGACCAGAAGCCAGCTGAAACCACCGTTAAGTTTTCGCTTTCTCGTAAGAATTTCACAAGGGCAGGATGGCTGGTAGCTTTGCCTTCCTCGAACGAAAACATCCGGAGGACTTGCGGGATACAACGAGTCGACGCAAGCTAAATGACGCGAAAAATAAATACCGCCAAATCGCAGAAAGTTTACGGAGCGAGAAAATCGAGATGCCGGTGAACTCCGTTCGATAAAAATTCAGGGGGGACTACGAGCGAGCTGACGGTGGGAAATCCTACTGATGGCTGTGAACGCGTCTTGAGCTCGTTACAATCCACGCATCGAGAATCTTCATCGTTCTCTCGATTATCTACTGGATCTACTGGATCGGTCTACATTTGGGAGTAATTTAATATCGATAACTAATTAAAATTGGTCTTGCATCAACGTGACAGATCGATCAGCCGAGGCAAAATGATCCAAATCTCATGTGATTGAAGTTCGATGAACCTCTTGGAATCTCTTACTGATTTACTATCATCGATTTTAAAACAGCTGTTCTGAATCTTTAGCTTTTGTCGGATAGGAAACTTGGCCTTTTGATTAAAGGAATCAAAGCTGGACTCTCAAAACTTATCGTTCTTGTTATCGTAAGCGTTGTTACTGTCATTGACACTGTTTCTATGTAAAATTGGAAGTTAGCTCGTCGTTCGATTCAATTGACATTATGATGGGATATACAACATTCTCCGTGAAATCATTGTTTTACGACGGATTTGATATCAATTCGGAGGATCACGAAGCATCTACGAGTGACTTTTGCCAATTCCTCTCGCGATTGGGATCGTGTCGATGGTGCAGAGAGGTGGAAGAAGATCGAAGGTACAGAGGAATCCTCCCCATAGAGGCAGGAGGGAGAAGGAAGAAGAAGGAAGGAGGAAGGTTTCAATCTAGCTGTGAAAGGAAGAAAGAAAGAAAAAGAAGAAAAAAGTAGGAGCGTCGAGGTAGCCTTCCAATGTTACCATAATCATCATCGCCACTTCCATTAGTCCTTCCTGTGTAGCTTTACACGCCTTACACAGGAGGAAAAGTTCAACGATATAGAGTATTCGGTTCTAACTTAGTTATGAAAGAAAGAAATAAATAAAAAGGGAAAGATGAGGAAAGCTGTGTCCAGGTAGCTTTCCACTGGCCATAGTTATCATCGCCACCTTCATTGGTCTTCAGAGGTATGAAGGCGAAAGAAAAAAGAAAGTGGAATAAAAAGAGACGAGACGCGATAGTCTCTAACTGTCACTATCAGCTCCATCGCCCAATAAAGATATGAGGCAGAAGGGAAAGGTGCAGAGGAATCGGCTGGAGACTGGGAATGGAAATAACCAAGAAGAAAGGAAAGGAGAAAGAGGTGAGTCGCGATATCCTGTTGCTGTTTTCACCACCACATCGCCACCTCCGTCGCCCCATCCACGACGACGTCTCCGCGAACGATCAGTACTACGTGCCAAATCGCAAATCGATATCTCGATTTGCCTCGGCGGCGTCAGACGCAGATAGACAAATACAAATACATACTTTCCTCTATCTCGCCTATCTCCCTCGCTACTTCTCTAACGTATAACATGAAACCCGCATCGTACTCCTTGTAAAGCTTTGAGTCGTCTCTGCGTAGACATTTTTGTATTCATCCTTGCACCGACCGATTTATCATTAGCCCCTCCTCGATCTCGGGGAGGCACAAGAATACAGACGCAAGTTCAGAGCCTGTATGTGAATAGGGTACGCGTAAACGGAAGCAAAGAAAATATCTTTCGTTAACGCCGGAAGGAACCTAAAACGAGTTAGCCTTGATGACGAAGGATCTTTCATACTCGGAAATGCACGTATCTCAACGCAACCTCAACGCAATTCATCCTGTGTGGGAAGTAACGAGTATTGTAGATTCCTGTGTTTCAGTCAATTGTGTGTCCGCTTTGTGCCGGTTTGTGGATTATTCTCAAGCTAGGGTCTCTTGAATCAAAACCAAGAACAAGAAAGAAAAAAATCATACGTCAAGAGCATCGCAAAGATCGAAATACGTACCACCTTCATCGTACTTTACCTAGATCATTGTAACGTATAATCCGTTAGACGCGTTACCACGTAGCAGTCGCGCGCTCATCAGGGATAACGCGGTTTACCGTGGCGCATTCGGATGAAGGATACGTTCTGCTTATATGTAATTTTGGGCACGACCAAAGGAACCGCGCTCGCTGATTGGTATATAATGACCGAGGCATATGCGATCTTTGACCAGTATCGTCATCTAAATTAGACGATCGATCGTTGGGTGATTACGCACAGTTGCTGCCACGAGCATCGCTTTACTTACGCGCAAACGTATTATTGATATCTCTCTTAAGTGACGGGAACATTAGCAGTGCTGCACGCTGGCCGATTTCGTTTAACGGAAGATCGTTTAACGTACGTTTGACTATCGATTTTGCAATCTCTCTCGATTCTTTATAATCGGCTAGAGATACGAAGTTAAGCGTTGGTACGCGCAAAGCTCTAAATGGAATTGTTTACTAGCCAAATTGATTATTAACCCTTTGCGGACGACGACTTTTTCAGTCGGACGAGGCAGTAACTCGAGTCGATTTTACGCATATGTGACGAATGTCTTACAGATCGCATAAAATGGATTTATATAAAAATTAACTTACAAAAACGTTATACTTTAATATATTATCTATATTTACACCTTTACAAATAAAATGTTGTAACGCCAGCCTCTGCATTGTTGTTTCGCGTGATAATTTATGAAACATTCACCAAGCTGCATTCTTGGTTCATCTGGACACCTATCGCAGTAGTAAACTGTTTTACGTCTTCCACCTGATTTTTTTCGATATTAACAAACTTTGCAACCCCTTTTTGAGCCTGTGAGAATTACACGAAGCTTTCCATTTAGCCTGATTTAGCCACCATCTCGCGAATGTCGAAAATCTCCTATTAACTGTACCACTAAAATTGTTATAAATTGTAAATGTTTACGTGACATTTCGTTCTTCTGTTTCTTTACTAGTTTGTGGAGAATATAGAAATTAATTAAGCAGATTTCGCCTCTCGTCCGGAAAGGGTTAACAATGTTAATGTTGAAGTACTCGTTCGATTGCTAACTTCTTTTATTCATAATCAATTTTCTCAGAGATCATATTTAACACAGCTGAACGACAGAAATTATGACGGTCATTGGATAATAAATAATTTGTTTTAGAAGAAAATGCAATTAATTTTGCACGCACAAATGAATAGTTACGATAATGCGATTTTAACGTTTAGGAGAATTTGGTTTTAGTTTGAATACGATTTTAATGGTCATAGCTTTTCAACGTTTTCAAAATAGTATATATTTCTTAATGGAGATTTTGAAAACTAGCGTATATCGTTTCATTGATTTTCTCTGCAGTCTGTATCGTAGAGTTAATCGATTTGACAAGTGAGCAGCTCAATTATCGTTTCGTCTCGAGGGCCATCGAGATCGTCCCAAAAATGGACGTGGAAATAGGCGTCGGGGTGGTTGTTAACTTTCTCGAGAAGTGGCTCGAAGGCTTAGGTTTTGATGATAAATTTTAGCCATTCGTATATATCTTCCTTCTTTTTCGTCACACGCTTGTATTTTAAGGATTTTATGCATCAAGGGTGTAAAAAAAAGAAAGAAGAATCGCTCGAATGTGGATGAAATATGTATTTCTTTGGGGAGAAAGACCACGAGCGTTCGTACTTTCGATAAAGGTACCTCAGACTGAATTTAATTTTATCTGCATCGCTTACAAGATGATTTACGTCCCGATAGGTAGATGAGACCAATTTGAAAAGAAGACGACGTCTAACGCAACTCTCGCTTTTGCATAATAACGAAATCGAACGATACGAAACAACGTTGCTTCTGAGAACGAGCCGTCCGTTCTTCGCATGATTGTAGGCATAATTGTAATCGCCATTAAGCCAACGAGCACCTCTGGTATGGATCGTCGCGATATTAATAAAACGATGGAACTCGTACTACGAACTGGAGCGGAGCCGAGGGAAAGAACGTTTCGCATTGATAATGACAAATCGCTGTTTTTGCGCTGTTTCTATCAGCATACGTGTGCAAACTTTGAGTATGTGCGTACCGAAATGGTGTTCATTGAAATGTTTGTTCTTCTCGAGAGTGAACTCTGCTTAAAGATTAAACGCGATTAATCAAAGTGTTTTCCGTTCTGGTGTTTCGGTATCTCATCGAAGATACTTTTCTTGGTTCGGTCAACTATTTTAAGGTGATCGTATCGAGCGATCGTCACGTTTAATGGTCGATCGACTCGATGAATTATTGTTTGTATCCTGTTCGATAAAAAAAAGTATATTCGAAAAAGTTGACTCAACTTGTCAATTTGGAAGACTCTTTAATGAACAAGTAGTAATTTTTGTCTGATCTGATTTCTTTTAAATAAAAATCATTCACCAACGTCCTTAACAACAAGCCATTCAAATTTATAACTTACAAATTTTAATATTCTTAATTATTGTTAGAACGATCTGTGGTTAGATCGAAGTCGTCGAATAAAATCGCAAATCACTTGAATTAATAATTTAGAAAATTAAAAATTGCCAGCAATTTGTGCGTTTTGATAAAAATCATTTCTTTAAAATATGTGATTTTTATCCTCAATTGCGATTAGAACGTTTTGACGTTCGATCGAAATCATCGAATATAATCGCTCTGAAAGTTCTGCAAGTTCGCTCTGGAAGAAAAAACTTTGTTTTTCGATGCGAGGTGAATCGATCGAGCATCGCGCCACATTTTGTCTTTGAAATTATATCGGAAAATTTCAGTATTCGTGAAACGACTTTTTGCATAGCGCCGATATAATGTTAAGCGCAACGAAACGCTCCGCTCTTTACAGTCGTGATAATGATATAGCGATGCGCGAGCGTAGTTTCTACTATCTCGACATTCTAGCACATTCGAAAAAGAAGTTTTTCCCTGAACGAGTTTTTGTTTAATCGACGCTGTCTTTTCTTTTTCAATTTTTTCCGTTGTTTATCCACTTATCCGTTTTGTATAATATTCGACACGATCGAAGGGACGTCGATTAATAACGTTCCATATTGAAATGCGAATTATTTTATCGATGATCAATCGGAAAAATTCAGTTAATCAATTCTGGCGAATAATTTTAATCGCGTGTAATTTATTTATTTTGATTTGGTCGAATAAAAGCAAAGGAACATTTTTATATTTTCTTGCGATTAATTGCAAAAGCTTCGTATAGAAGTCGAACACAGATTATATATCGTAACATTATTAATTTCGCAAATCTATGTACTATACAATATGAGAAATAATATCGTTCGTAACTCACCGATGCAATGTAACATAATATTTAGGTATCACGAAAACGATCGCATACACTTGCATGTATTCAGACTTACCTGAAACAAAAAAATATCAGTTAAAATTAGCAATGTATTTGATCAATTATATTATTACGATAATTAGTAAAATTACTGTCAATCGAAGTATGACATTATATGACGAAATATGACAAAATAAAATGATCCAACAACACAATTCTCCAATAAAGTTTAAACATAAAAGAAAAAAAAAGCAATAACTTTCCAGTTTAAGCAGCTTTCAGTTGATCCTAGAAGCGATCCTAGTATTGATCCTAGAGTTGATCCTGGTAAGCGAAATGCATTATTAAGCGGCAAAGCTCCGGTAAACTAATCTTTACTCGAATTAGCATACATTTTTCGAAAATTCGTCGATCGAGGAACCGTCGTTTTATAGCAGGAAAATTTAGAGATTCCGTCAGTCGCATAGCAGACTACTGTCGCTCTGAAGAGCAGACGAAAAAGAAAGCGTAATTTTCTCCACCATATTCTCTTGCCAGTCTTTTGAAACAAAGGAAGACCTCTCCTCCTATTTCTCTCCCGCCCTCTCTTCCTCACACACCCCACTCCACCATCCGTTTTCCACCGTTCTTATTCCTTCGTTCCTCCGTCACTGTCCCTCATTAAATACTTCTCCGTTCTCCAGTCCCTAGGAGCCATCGGTGGAACCAAATTACATCGACGGTCGCGTACTTACGTCTTGCGTAAAAGGGGTCGGGGCGGAAGGGCTGCTGTAGGGAAGGAGGAAAACTTAGTTTGTACTGCCGGTGATAAACAGCATGGCGCGCTTATTTATACGCTCGAGTCACAAAGAGGACTTTGAATTAAAGTATTTGCCTTGGAGCGCGAGAGACAAACGAGTTACAACAGGCTCGAACTAGCATGTAGAACTTGCGGAACGCTTCCTGCGAACAAGTAATTATGATCGTGTCTCTTTCTCATTTTTTCCTCTAACTTCTTCCCAACCCTTCCTCCTCCTTTCTCCTTCTCATGCATATACTTTTTATGACGTTTCAAACTATTGTCTCTGTCTTGCGCCTTGCCTTCCTCGTACCCCTATTTTCATTTTTATTCATCCGTACCTTCTGCCTCTCTCGACCCTGCTTCAAAAGCATTTTTGTAACTTCTACCACGATATCCGTTATCGCGTTTATAATATAGAAAATTATTTAACTGTAATATAAACTGTGTTTCGTCAACGACGCGCTTCGCTGTCGAAACGAAAAAACAGAACGACTCCGTTCATCGTTCCTCCATGAAAATGAATTTGATCATAAAGCGAAGGAAATTACGTTATCTCAAAGTTAAAATTCACGTTGAATGATGAACAGAATTTTACGTCAATGTCCACAAATCCGATGTACATAATTATTTGCGAGGTATCTTCTCATTAGCATTGGATCCATACTATTTCCTAGGACACGATTCTTATCGTTCTTTTCCGATCACGAGAATAATCGTAATTGAACTGATAACATATAAATGTGTGACATTACAAAATTCGCGTTTTAAAATTACTTTTGCAATTTGCAATTTGCTCACTTTCGATCGTCAATATGAAACTGAAGAAAGAACATTTTCGACGGATCATCGATAACGTCGCGATGGAGGCAGTCGACAGTCCTATGGTCAAACGAATAAGCGACGATGAAATTCGAACGAGTTCATCCCGCTTTTCGCCTAAAAATCAAATGAATTATCATCGTCATCATTGCTCGAAGTCGATCGATATTGATCGAAGAAAGGATCGTTGGAATGGTTGTTTGGATTTTGTCGAAATTTTAGATCCTTCGAGATGACCGTTTAACGAATAACGTGGCTGAAACCCCGAGAAAACGAGGTAATATTGAAATCCTCTAAGCAGGATCGAAAAGCGGGAGAATCCTGTTGTGGAACGACCGAGCGGGTCACGACGTTCGTCGCAATCGAATCGATATTTCGACGCAAAGTAAGCGCGTATTGCGTTCCGTTGCCTCTATATCGAGATAGATTTTACCTACGTTTCTATCGCGAGAGCATCTATATTTATTTAGATGCGTTATCCTCTTTTCCAAATATACGCCTGTACATTTTTCTTCCTTTTTTCTCTTTATTTTTTTTTAAATATCTTTCCCTTCTCGATTCCTCTTTTCTCGTCGTCATGTTCCAAATTCCAGCTGCGTTTACTGCGCAGAATACGCGAAATTGTCAAAGTAACTTTCTACCGGTCGGAACATTTGGCAGAAATTTCGATCAAATTTAACGTGCATATTTTTCTGGGGCGCGTATCACCGGAGAAACATCGCCGTATCGCGAGGAAAATGTACGAGCGTCGGAGGGCCATCAGCGAATTTGAGTAGTCACGAAACGAAGGAGAAAAAATGAGTCACGGCGATATTCGATTCTGCATTCCGTAAGAGATTCGGTAACGAGACTCGATACTTCTCTCGATGGGACCCTACCTCGTGTGTCGATTTTCTTGACGATGACAGAAGCGATCTTCCTTCTTAATTCCTAATCTCTCCATTTCCAAATTGTAATAGTTACGCGTGTATTCGTTTTGTCCTTAACACGTTGTCGCAAATGACGGTTATAGCCGTCCGATTTTTGGCGGTAGGTAAATGACGGTGGCTATAGCAGATATGGCAGTCATAAATAATCGAAAAAAAAGTGTTTCTGAGCACGGTCGTTAAATTAAAAGTGTGCGACAACGCGTTAATTTCATTAACTTTTTACTGCATGTTCACTCCAATATCGCGAATTCAAGTTCGCGTCTCGATTCAATTTTACACCGATATCGATTACACGCATTGTTTTTATTCGCAGAAACGCGTCATCGAAGATTACGACATCGAAGCGAAGAAAACGTAAACGAACCGTGAAAATGCGAAAGCTCGTTTCGTTCCTTCCTTCCTGTTTTCCTCTTTTGATCGTCCTCTCAACGACTTCATCGTCGCTCTTCCGTTCTACGTTGCACTTATCAAGATTATTTCGGATGAGCCGCGTCGACGATTAATCGATTTCGTCGAGGATTCTCGATCATTCGATCGGTGAAAAACGCCACCAATCCGCGTTACGCTTGAAGACCGTCGACGCACGCCGACCTCTCGATGAAAACGTCCTGTCGTGTGAATTTCCTTGTCGTAAATTCTACCGGTTGCTCGAGCATAGCCATCTCCTCCTCTTCCTCGTCCTCACTTCCGTTTTTGAAGGATCGCCGAGAACAGCGAGAAAGACGCGATAGATAAAGATGTCCTCCTCCCTTCTTCTTCTTCTTCTTCTTCTTCTTCTACTTCTTCCATCTTCTTCGTTCTTATTCCTTCCACGTTTGTTCGTTTTGCTCTTCCCTTTTCTCTGTTCTTTGCGCGTTCTTTTCTTCTTCGTCCATCGTGCATGATCTCATCTCTCCATTCACCCCTCTTTCTCCTCCATCGTTAAAAATCCTCGATGATTACGCGTGTTCCTCTCTCAAACTTCATCCTCTTATCTCTGGACCAATACCAACTTTTAACTAGCGCGAAACAACGAGACTTTGGTACGTACTTACCAATTCTATCGGCGTCTTTCTCTACTTGCAATTGCATATCTTCTTTTTTTTCTCCTCTCAGATGCATTTTTTATTTTTTTCGACGCCTCTCGCTGACTTTCGACCCTATCCAGCTTGTTTATCCCGTTTCTCTCCATTCCGTTCTTCCTGCCTTCCTTGTGTTTTTTATCTCTTCGAACTTCGTCGCCTCTCCGTTACAACACGAGTCTCCGCCTTCAACCCTTCGTTCGTATCTTCCTATCGGTATCTCCCCCTTCTTCACTGCATATATTTCACGACTTCGAGGCAAAAGTTCCGGACGATTGTCGGAAATCTCCCAGTGAACGTGAGAATAAATGGTCGGCGACGCTTCGTGAGTCGCACTGCCGAAAAAAGACGAAAAATGTCGCCAATTCCTTCTTGTCGTCTTTAGACGCGACTCTCTCGATATCCTCGCTGTCCCTTGCTTCTAGAATTCATGTTTGCTTGTATCTTCCGAATTCATCGTGTAACTATAATATATCGTATTCATATACGTCAGTAACAATTCAGATACGTATTCGTACAGAAGTGTCTAATTGGCAAGAATTATCTTTCTGGAAGCTTTCTACTGATCCTAATTCACTATCGAATCGTTATCAACAACCAAACGGTCATCTACGTTGAAAGTCTCTTCCGGAATTTTTAGCGACATTCCGACAACGTTTCGAAAGTTAAGAGGGCAATTGGCGAACTCGATTTAACGGGAATAAAAATTGTCGTGTATTTACGGAAGAAATCGGAAGTCCGAACGAACGAACAAGCTACTTCGATTTATCAATTTACTTTAACGTGATTTCGACGTTTTGCGAAGGCGCGACCCGATTCTCATCCCGCTTGGAATTCGTCCCGTCGGTTTGTAAATTCACTTGCGATTCGATTCGATTCACTTTCGATCGGATTCAGCACAAAAGAGCCGATATCGTCGTGATTTGGTCACGCTTCGCACCACGGCACAGGAATTTCCTATGAATCCGAATCTGATTAACGAATTGAATTTTCTATTTGGATTTGGAAGACCTCGCTTACCGACCTCTCTCTTCGAACTTCCTCTAAGCCTCCACCAACGGCATTCCCGTTTCCTTTTCGCGCGTTCTTATCCTCTTTGCTCTCCTCCGTCGATTCCCCATTTATTCTCGGATGTCCGTTACCGTTTTCGTGCACGTGTAGCATGAAGCATATTGCAAATATTGCGAACACTCGTTCCGCTTCTACTTTTAGTCGAGATTAAGATTGCCGAGAGGAGAGGAATTTCTAAATGTCCGATAAAAATTTTAGATCACCCTACTTCGTCTAACGTTTTTTTCTCTGTGACGAAAATAACCGCGGAGGTTTGATAATCAGTCAAACCCTAAGAAAAGGGGAATACGAAATTCATAATATTCGTGATAAGTCCACGTGGTAAACATTCTCGATTCACCCCCGAGAATCAAACTCGTGCCGAGAGCAAAACGTTGATTAATAAGTTTCAAGTTGATGAACGTTAAACTGGTAAAGCCTGCTAATTGGCTTTTGGTAAACGAAGCGTTGGAAATGAAGGAAACGACGAATAGAATGATAAGACTGGAATTGTATTACATCTATTCGATGCACACACGTAACATCTCGATATTGTTACATACGCGAGTTGTCGTATCGGTATCGTTAGCATCGGTATGGGACTGCAGACGACTCATAGATAGTGATTTTTCGTTCTTCAAGGAGGCGAAACGGAGCGAGGAGGTTGCTCGTAAACAAAGTTCACTCAACCCTCGTTATCTTGGCAGTCTCGAGGTAACGATGACACCCTCGTCGTTATCGACCTCGTAACGCATAATCGTAACAATAACGCACTGCTAACCTCTCTCCTTTCACCTTCCTGTCCTGCAGCCCTTCGTTCCTTCGTTTCAGCCTAACTGTTACTGGAATCGTAACACGTGCGGATCGCATTTCGGTATCTACAGATGTAGGTGGGTTCTCGAGTATCCACGTAACGAGAGTCTCAGAGGTGAAAAATGCGAGAGTCATCATACGTACTCTTGCTGTCCTCACTTACCCAACCGAAATCGTCATTTCGACGTTAGCTTTCAGCGCGATAACGATGACTAAAATTCCCAAAAGTAATTTTCCCTCGTCACCCTAAAAAACGAAGAGACGCGAACAGTTCTTGGGAGAATAGAGTCTTAAAGACGACTGGCTCGTATATAATTAAATAACTAATTTTTAAGGATACAGGAAAAGCTTTTCGTTCCAGAGTCATTTTTTAAAGGTGAGTTTGATCAGGATGAAAACGAATAGATTTTGTAAAGAAATATTGCTAATTAATTTAACGTCACAATTGAATTTCGATCAGTGTAATGGTATTATAATCGTGCTGATAAAAAAGTTTGAAAACCACAGGCGTTTTGGTCACGATTCGCAGTCGTGTACTTCCGAAATTTTCGGTCAACGTTTGACTTTTTTAAAACGTGTCATTTAAAGCATCACAAGGACTATGTTTGATCGAGAGATTTACGGGCCTAGGAACACAGTAGACAAGAACGATGTTCAGATGATCGACGATGGACCAGCAGGTCAAGTTAACGCAATGTTGCCCTAGCATCTTGAACGATCCGAAAATTACGGTCATGGAATCACGGTAACGTCGGTAGTGATGTTGTAAACCACGCCATTTATTCGTACAAACGAGGAGACTCCAGACAACTTCATTCGCATACTAGAGGCAACAATGATAACGGCAGACATTTGTCATCGTGGACGACTGCAAACTAGAGACCTAGAGACCAAGAAGCAAACATGGGTGTACGAAAGATCGGTAATGCTAAAAGC
>JAITYT010000618.1:132760-145569 GCA_025433975.1 Liostenogaster flavolineata | reverse complement strand
AGAGAGAGAGAGAGAGGAGGGAGGGAGGGAAGGAATGACGTTGATCGATAGTAACTCCCACAAATGATACGTCCTTCCATATGACACCATAACCGGAACCCCAATAATCGTTACTCAGGTTGTAACGACGTGACCGAATCGGAGATTTCGAAGCAGTACTACGTCGACGTCGATAACAAGGCCTTCGCAATGCATAAAGTAAAAGCAAACTCGATCTCTTCCATATCGAATTAGACTCGATCTACCTAAATCAATACGCAGCCAACCTTCACTTTTATTAGGATAAACGAATAACGATGGACCTTTGCACGATTTCATCGAGGTATTGAGGTTCATCGTATATCATCAGGATCAGAATCATCGTATAATTTGCAAGAAGACTCGATTTGAATACGGGCGACAGAGAAATAGAGGAGGGAAATCGCAAATAATCACGGGACTAGGACACAATATACCGTAAACACTATATATATTGACTGATCGGCATTCACATTTGCGTTGAATAACAATGGATACGTAATATCGCTTGTACAACGTAACGTATAATTGTAATCTCGGTGCAAACATCCACGTAATTAACCAAAGAACCAAATCCAGATCTTTTACATTGGTTGCTGAATTTCTAAGTCGATCGATGCGTCCAGTCGCTAATGAGAATCATCGCATACATGTAAGTGTCAATCATCGTGGATGCAGTCCTGAACAAATGAAAGGTCGTGAAATCCAAAGACGATCTTTACGAACAACCGCTTGCACCATGCTGACTAGAAGCACTTGCAGAAGATTTTGAAAAACGAAAGGATACATTGAAAAGATGTCACAAAGTCTTCGTGGATATCTTCGCTGTATCCAAGCAGAACAAACGACAAAAAGTGAAATCAAAATCGATGCGATTGAATCTATCTTTTGGAATAACGAAAAGACAACGTTAAATAAATATTTGATAGACTCTGACAAATAAATCAACTCTTTGCAGATATTTTATCAGATGCAGAACTCTTTACCGCCGCATATATGTGTTCTGCGTAAACCATTAATTTGGTCAAAGAACTCACACGCGTTTGAAGAAAAAAATTGGTAGAACTGAAAGACTTATACATGTGTCCACGTAAACACGTCGCTGTGGCCGATAAACTCATATTCGTTCGGCGAAAAATATTGTTGTAATCTATTAGACATTTCAATATATAACGTTCGCATTATTTATAAACAAATCATTAACAAAAAAGAAAAATTTAGCATATTTTATCTATTGTGTGCAGAAGAAATGCTGCGAAAATACCCACGAGATACGGTAAATAAGATAGTTATAACTCAAGATACTGATAATTTTCCTTTTCGGCATTATATGTTCGAAACATAAAAGACGGAAAGATACACGACATGCGTAACCAGCTTCGCTATGCGACGGGAGGTTAGCTCGGTTCGCTTGGTCAGTTGCATAGCGACACGGCACTTACTCCCATTACCAGTAACGTTCATACAATGCTCGTGACCCTGGCATACCAAAGTTCTTCGCATACGTGAGCTAGGATGAAAACCAGAAACTAAAATTCCTCGCTATTTTTACCTGAACTGCATGCACGTTCGAGTAGAGATGTACGCACCTCTTCCAATGTTTTGTACTCCACCATTTTTCCACTAACAGTTTTTATACAGTTTTCTTTTTTATCCACTTTCGCTAATCGGAACACTGTACTCCCAATTCTCGAACCATATATAACACATCGGCTGATAAGTTTCCGGTCTAAAAATAATGCCCGGTAATGCAAAGTAAAGCTTACACGTTCGTTTGATATCTTTAGAGTGTCAGTTACCTCTTGCATATTCATTTTATGATTTTCCAAAACAATTTTGTGGACTTTTTTGATGTTTTCTGATGTAACCGTCTTTTTTGGGCGACCAGAGCGTGACGCATCATCGGTATTCGTACGACCACGTTTAAATTCAGCAAACCTGCCAATAATGGTCGATTTTCCTGGTGCAGAGTCCAGATAACATTTATAAAGCCAAGTTTTCGTTTCAACGATGTTTTTTCCTATCAAAAAGCAATGTTTTATGGACACACGACAATTCTTTTGTTTCACTAAAATCACTGTAACTTTTGAACCAAACGTCAGATCGTCATGAAATTTTTACAACTATCTTTTGAAGGTTAGTACTGTCTAAAAAAAAGTATTAATTTTGTATTTGTAGCGCCGTCTAACTGTCAAACCGGAAACTTATCAGCCGATGTGATACTTCGCTTTTAACTCTCGTAGACTTCAAAACACATACTTTGTCATAGCCCGCGCCTCAATCTTCTATCGCATACAATGAAGTGCAATCAAAGGTAGTAAATCAGACAGTAGTGAAGGTAATAACCTACATAACCTCATCCTTTCCTTATTCTGAGAACACGCTACGAACCTTATAACGCCGGAACGTGCGACGAGCCGCCGTTTCAATCAAGAAGCTGCAACGAGTCGATGATATGAATGTAACGAATGTAATGTAGGCCTTTGCGTTGATTGATGTTTCGAACAATATCACACAAAAGAAAATATTGATTAAACATTTAATTAAATATTTATAGTTTTGTTATTAAATTTGACAAAATATTGGTTACTTAAATTTCTAATAAATAATATTAATAATAAACAGACATACATATTGTTTATCCTGTGGAGAATCTGTGAAGTAAATATATCTAGAATTTGACATTTTCGAGTGCTATGAACGAAGAAAACGTATGAATAGAAAAGTGCGCTACAAAGTTCAAAGGACTATCGCGGCAGCAGCTTGGCCCCACGATACGATTGACTTCGAACGGTCCCGGCCACAAAAGGTTTAAAGAAAACGACTAGTACGTCGACATTGGCATAGCCCACATTTGATTTTGTTCAAAGAAGGAAATTAAAAAATGGAATAGCCTATCGGTGGTTTTGAAATATGAACGAAACAAAAATGAACCGATACGAAGTATCGAGTAAGCAGAATAAAGAATACACTATATTATACAATATTATTTATTCCAACCGACAGAGTGATAGGAAGTTGTCCATCTCGTGACGAACATGATGGCAAACAACGTGATCTATCAAAGCGGAAATTTCTTAATGCGGAGAAATTTGCTTCTCGAACGAATATTTTGTAGTTTGACGTTTAACTTCGATAAATATTTGCGACGTTGATGCGATCGTTTTACTTGTTAACGTTCTACCTGCGAGTCTTGCGTTGTATCGACGTCTAAGTGATTAAAAGGAGCACTTCATTGACCCTCTATCGACCGTGAAAATGTGACAGGAATAGAGCGCTTTTTGTTATCGATGCGCAATCAACGTACAGTTATGTCCATTATTTAGAAAATGGTCTAAGTCAATTCAAACTTTAATAACAACATTTTTGTTTGAGATTCACAGAAAATTTTACATTCATAATAAATTTTCATTAATCAAGACTAATAAAATTCTAAATTAAAATGTTAGATAATATAAAACTATTTTTTAATTTATTCAAATGCAATTCTGTAAATATCTCCAAACAAGAAATACATAACTTGGACCACTTTCATAATTATGGGCACAATAATTACAAGGTGATTTGATCGAACCAACACGTTCCTCTATTTCCTTCGTCTGTTCAATTCGTAGGTAGAAAATTCTATAAAAACCTGTTACTACTAGCTGAAACTCTGTCTTCGATCGAACATACTCGGATAAATCGTTAAAACAGCGCGCTTCGCAAAGCAATTCATTGATTAATCGCGTACTACAGCATCGCACGTTCATCATTACCCATGCATTATCGAAATATCTAACGAATTACTCGACGAAATTAATATTAAGATAATTACACTTATCGATTGCGTTATAATCGCTCCGTTATCCACTTGGAGGACGTCTCTCGATATATGAACTGTACGTCATGCTCATGCGCAAATGGATTATCTTCCGTATTTGTATTCGCGCGTAATAAATTTATTACGCGTGATCATCGAAGCTAGTTGATTTTTGTGTAAAATTCATGCGGTATAAAACGCTTCTTCCAATTTTAACAATCGAAATAAGGGAGGAAATAGTTCCATTTCGAAAGGAATACTAAAGGTTCGAATTAATTCACTAAACAAATCGAAATAACTCTCGATATCATAGGAAATTTGGTTTAAACTCAAACGAAAAATGTTCGACCTGCGACTCGAATATTTCAGACCCGTCTTAACCCCTTAACCTACGATTTACGTTCGAGAATTTTGGGCTGAAAACGTAAACAAGGTCGCGCAGCCTTGGAGCCATTCGCACGACTTGTGTAATACGATGATCGTGCCCAACGTGAATATTACGGGCATAGCCCGTAATTCGATGATCGAGCCAAAAATGAATTTTTTTACGATTGGTCCGATCATCGTACTACGGACTATGCCCGTAGTTGTAGATTAAGGGATTAATTTAGACGGAAAATTGGAACGTTTCAAAAACCACTGGATTCGATTATAAACTTCTCGCTGAAACGACGCGTTTACGACTTCGCGTTCGCCCGAGAAAGAGTCAATTTTAACGGAAAGAGAAAGATGAAAAAATGGAGTAGAACGAGGGTTTTTCCAACACGATTAAGAAAGATGGAAATTCGTACAAGCGGATCGTTCAATTATCTTTTTCCCCCGGGCTAATACTACGCGCGTCCGTGCAGACGCGCTTCTTTCAACCCTATGTATTCGAATAAATTTGTTATTCCGATTCCCGAAAGTCCGCGGACTGCACGGATGAATTTGCTCGAGTGTCGCAATTGCATAGGACGATTCTTCGAAATACTCGAAGATCATTTCCACCGAATAAATTATGCCATCTTCTTTTAACGTTCAATAACTTTCGATAACTACGTTCACCTTGACGTATCCCCGACGAATATGTAAAACGAAATATTGTAATACGAGACATTGCAAGTATCACGACGGTCTAACAAAATGATGATGGAAATTAGTTTAAGCCACATCTTTTAATCTATTGAGACGGAATAACAAGTCTAACTTGTACTGCGTAGACCCATTCAAAAGTAGGAACTCGTGATAACTATTCACGCATTGCTACGAAATAACGAGGTTAACTCGTAGAGATGAACTGTACGAATATCGACGTTTCGCTCGTAGCGTGTCGCTCAGTTAAAAAAAAGTGCTGCGTTTTTGTCACGAATGTGTAAAAAAAAACTATCTTATCGCGCTTCTAATGTTCAGTGCTTAAAAGTGGCAGCGATTCGGTTAGTACAATCGAGTTGAGTGTATGCTCGGATTTTGTCGATGTGTGTCTTTGCTATTACGATTTATCGAGGTTGTACTAAACTGAAATAAAATACACAGAAGTTTGCAGATGTATATCTTATGATGTTATAAAGAAATATTACATAATATAGATATATAAATATATGTTTAAGAAAATATAATTTGGATGATATAAAGCGAATAATATAAAAAATTACGGAATATGTATGTATTATATATACACGTGCCTTTTATATATATATAATAAAAATATTTAAATAATCTTTCGAGACTATTTAAATACACTGCTTTCCACTACTTATATCAAACGGATGTCAGAATGAGACTTAAGGCATAAAAATAAAAAACAGTGCATTCGCGATCCATGGCATTTTTAGACACGGAATCGAACGAGCATTGTCCCACCTCTCGGAAATTCTCGATAGGAAAACAAAAAAGTGCTTTTGATACTCAAAACGGTTAATCGTACTTCTAGCAAGAAAATCCATAAAACGTTGGTAATGCGAATGTTTCACGGCAGAAAAGTTATTACCTTATCGCGAAGATATTGGAATGACGCGTGGGAAGGACCGATAACGATAAACAAGTTTTAGGAATGTCCTTTTCCTCTCGTACTTCCTTCAAAAGATACCAATTTAACTTTGATCGTGGAATGCATTGCGTTCTACGCTTGCTTCATCTTCCTTGAGAAGCGATTGCCCCTTCTCTCCTGTCTTATAAATCGAATAAATAACAGCAAACCTTAAAAGGGACGAACTACACGCGTCTTCAAAGGAAATCGAATATGTGTAAAGAGCAATTTCTTCCCTAAAGCCACCACGGAGACAGAGGATGTCGACTTCCATTCTACTTGTTCACCCTTTTTTACATTTTTTCTTTTATTTTACGCGATACACTCGAACAATAGATAATGTAATACATCTTAGCGAATAACACACACGATCACGATTCACAATACGATCATCCTGAAAGCTGATCCGCTTTTTCATCTTCTCTTCGTCGTCTTCGTCTTTGTCTTCGTTCTGATTTCGTGTGATTTCGCAAAATTACGAATCATCGAAACGTGGATCAATTGCCTCAAGGTATCGCTTCTTCGAAAGGCTTATGACTGTAGTTTTAATCAGCCATGTAATTTTCAGGATTGGACGATCCGATATTAGTTTATGCTCCATAGTTTTTCATTGTATCGTGACTGTTAATTGGTTTTGTTTTATCGTGATCACTCAGTCGTAGTCACGATTATCATTATCGACATATTTTTCGATCGAATCGCCAATAATTTCAATTTCAACGAAATTAAACTGACGATAACTAAAGACAAATACAAGGTAGCAAATATGATAATTATCGTGGCAAGAATTGAATGTAAAATAACTTTCGATGCAAAATTGCAAAAAATAATATTAGATATAACATAAGGAGACATATGACACATTCGACTTGAATAATCGATCGAGTTGACTCCATTACGTCGTAGGTAATGACAATTGAATTATAAATATTGTAAAGAACAGTTGTAAGGATAAACGACGGGAGGTAACTTCGTAGAAATTTTGAAGCGCACAAGACAGCCAAGATGCGCGAATACGCACACGCGCGCATAAAAGGAAGAACAAAGAAAAGAGAAAAGAACACGAAGAACAAAAAAGTAGGGGAAAAAGGAAGAAAGAAGAGCAAGACAATCTTTCGTAACAAAAATGAGAGAAACGACGAACGTCACCAGGTCGAAACTCGACCTTAAGATTTTTCACTATCTAGGAAAATATTTATTTCATGTAATATGTCAGTTGATAAGTTTCCGGTCTGACAGTCAGACGTCGCTATAAATACAAAATTAATACTTTTTTTTTAGAAAGTACTAACCTTCAGAAGATAGCTGTAAAAATTCCATGACGATCTGACGTTTGATTCAAAAGTTACAGTGGTAATAATGGAAAAAAAGAATTTCGTGTATTGACAAAACATTGATCTTTGATGGGAAAAAACACCGTTGAAAGGAAAGCTTGGTTTGATAAGTGTTATCTGGATTCTGCACCAGGAAAATCGATTATTATTAACTAGTTTGCTGAATTTAAACGTGGTCATACGAACACCGATGATGCGCCACGCTCTGGTCACCCAAATGAGATGGTTGCATTAGAAATTATTGAGAAAGCCCACAAAATTGTGTTGGCAAATCGTAAAGTGAAGATGCAAGAGATAGCTGATACTCTAAAGATATCAAAGGAACGTGTAGGCTTTATTTGCATGAACATTTGTTTACGAGAAAGCTGTTTTCGAAGTGGATACGCGTTTGCTTACAATCAACCGAAAACATTAACGTATTGATGATTCCGTGCGCTGTTTAGAGCTGTTTCAGCGAAATAAAAAAGACTTTTTGCGTCGATACGTAACGGTGGCCGAAACTTGGAACCACCACTACACGCCAGAGTCAAATCGGTAGTCACTTGAGTGGGCAGCAGCCGGTGATCCTCGCCCAAAGCGGCCAAAAGCGCAACAGACTGCTGGCAAGGTTATGGCGTCCGTATTTTGGGATGCGTACGGTATTTCATCTATCGAATACCTTAAAAAAATACAGTCAGTAGCGATCGCTACATGGCCCAACCGGCTCGAGTGAACGAGGAAATTTCGAAGAAACGGCCCCATATGCAAAGAAAAAAAGTGATCTTTTACCACGACAATGCACCGTCTCACAAGTCGTTGGCTACGATGGCAAAATTGCACAAATTACACTTCGAATTGCTTTTGCACCCACCCTATTCTCCAGATTTGGCTCCTAGTGACTTTTACCTGTTCGCAGGCCTAAAAAAATGCTCGCCGGAAAGAGATTTGTCTCGAATGAGGAGTTAATCGCCGAAACAATCGCCTATTTTGAAGCCAAAGATAGCCATTTATCTTCGTTTCTATTTTTAGCATCACTTTTTTTAACATAATTTGAAGAAAATGCTCGATAAAAAGCGTAAAGAGAAACAACAATCGATGTTTCAGTAAAAAGAAAAAGACATCGTGAACCAACACTGGAATACGCACAATAAAATAATGAATCTTATAAGCAATAAATTACTTTTATAGTTCGTACGTGGTATTTACTGCTTCTTTATTTTTCTCGTCCGATGGCGCAAGGCACGCACTCAAGCGTGTTCAATAAACTCGACATCGGCCGTACAATGGCATCAAAGTTGTCACGACTATTCGACGTATTGTCGTTAAATATCTACGATGTAGCTGTTAAATTCGTACAAATTTATTGGGACGTCGCTCGCACGCCGCGTTCCGTCGTATCGCGGTAAGCAGATCGAGAGGAGAGAGTAATTAGCATGTAATCGTCCAAATGGAGTTCTTGAACGAAACCCTTCTCTTCTATACCTTTCTCGCTTCGCTTTCTCCTTTCCAAAGCAGAGCTCTTCTTTCTGTTCTCGTCGAAGAGATAATCAAAGTTCGTTTGTACTTGAAAAAAATCGAGAGTGCGAATCGAATTTTATATCCAACGCGAATTGCTTAGTTCGATTGCTTTTGGATTTGTCGTTGTTCTTCGAATTCAAGGGAGGAATAAACGCCTATCGATTGGAATACTGACGTGGAGACAGATCCTCGTGATATTGGAGAGAAAAGTCGTGAGTTCAGTCGAAAGAGGCTGTGAAATGGCATCGCTTTCGAACGATATCCTACGCTTATTTCAAATCGAGGCTAGATAGACAGGGTGTTGACCCGTCGCGGTACTCGACTGATAACGGCGACGCGTCGTACGTTCCGACGTTGTGAGGATAGGAGCGTGTTCCCACGATTGGGAATGGAAATGATATAATTTAATAGTAGACGTTTCTTTCACTGTGGTTTAATATAAAGTTTGATGTATGCATGAAGTGATGATGTATCGAACGCGTAATGACGTTATGACTTGACGCGATGTGATTCCGACCGTGGATAGATGCAAAGTTTTATGACGTGACTCGATCTGATCCCGGCGGCGGATTGATGCCAAGTGTTTTAAAAACTGTTATATACAAAGAAGATAGGGATTCAAGCACTTGTCTTTCAGCCCATGTGCGAAGGGCTAGCGATGGATTAGAATTCGCTTCCGCTGTTTCGGGAAAATGCCGTCTCGTCGTGCAACTGGAGGCCCGAGATGAGTCGAACCCCCGCCGCGTAGCGAAGCTGGTTGAATGCTTCAACACAGGGATATATTGATAAAGAATAATAAGTAGAATATTTATTTTTGAAGGCGTACAGGTGATTACCACAGTCTAGCGTAAAGTAAAAAATGTAACAATGAATAATAATATTGGAGGTAATAAACGATATATTTTTAATAATAATAGAAGTGGTAAATTTATTATTAATTTAATTATAATGATTTAATAATTGTATAAATTAATGATAATTGTTATTAGTAATAATAATAATAATATAATCATGATAAATTTAACGTAACGTTCATAATGATATTTTAATAATAAACATAATGGTAACTGTGATTAAATTAAATTATCAGGTAAAATGGAGTAATGCAAAAGATTAACAACAGTCGAATTGTACGTATATATGATAGATGGAATATCCCTGATTATGGTAAAAATAGAATACCTAAATTTATTGAATATTTGAAATTTCATGTAAAACGGAAATAAGATTGCACAAGGAAAAATATAAAATAAATCGCAATGACGACCAGGTCGCTTAGTAAAACCGTTATGCGAACACGATAATGAAATTTAATTGCCCTTGATTTTAAATTTACGTTATTACTTTTCTCGCAAACCAAGTCAATACAAGATTTGCGAAGAACGACGCGAATAATTCCTGTCGTCTCTCGAACAATTTCGAGTGAGTACATAAAGTTCTGCACTTGTAACTTTGTTAACATTTTATTACGAACTTTTAAATTTAACGATTCGTTTCAATGATTCACATTTTGTCGTAACTCAATTGATTATTGCCTTTTTTTATTATAGTTATCATTATTTTTGATGCAATAACAGTAGTTCGGTACAATTTGCAGCAGTAATGATTCTTGCTACGCGACATAAGTAATAATTTTTCGATTCCATGCTTCTTTATGGTTTTAATATCGAAGGAAAGATAATATTCATGAGAGGAATACTTCATATCGAAGCTTCACCGCGTACCAAGTAACGTTTCAAACGCCGTTTAGGCGATTAACGAGATTTCTTCGTCTTAACGTAAGTATACTGACTATAAATCGTAAATACTGACCTCGGATAATAAAAGTAAAAAGGACACCAAGTTCATGGAAGATGAAACGATGAAAACGACGCGCAGTCGACGCGAAGAAACGATGAAAAGCTCTAGGTTGTTAGCTCTAAGAAATGGAATTAAGCAAAAACCTGCTTAAAGTTTATCGAGATTCGACAATCGAGTAACGTACATTTTTTTTGGTAAACACCGTCTCGAGAGCTTAAATTCCCTTGCTACTACTAAAACGCTGATGAAAGACTTGTTCTTATAGAAATAAAGTCGTTGACGTCGCGTTACCGTCGCGAGATGAACGCTCACTCTCTAGATTCTAAAACGATCGTTCCCGGTTATACGTAAAAACGAAAAATGTTTCTCAAGCATGAACCCATGCAGTATACAGTCTGTAAAATACAAGACAAATTTATTGTCATAAAATGTTATCCATGAGAAAGTAGTTTTGATAGGAACAATGTTACTCTTTTTGAATATGTGAGTGTGCGACGGATGTATGCACCTAAAGAGCCATCACTAACGTATCCAAAGCTCACCACAAATATTGTACAGTATTGTTGCGCGTGGGATTTCGTCTCGACGACATTACGAATTATTAAACGCAAAACAAGAAAGATATAACGTTTATTATTAAAGAGTACAACAATATGTCAGGTTGGGTTAATTAGTTTGCACTCTTTGATGGCTCTAGAACGACTCGTTTGTCTCATTTTATCCATCTTACAATTGCGTGGCACCTATTTGACCATAAAAAGTAGTTTTGACAGGAACAACGACATTTTTATAGGATGTGTATGTGTGACGGAAGTTTGCTCTTAAAGAGTCATCATCAACGTTTGCAAAGGTCGCAGTAAATATTGTATAATATTATTGCGCGTAGGGTTTCGTCTCGACGACATTACAAATTAGTAAACAGAAAACAGGAACGATACAACGTTTACTAACGTGTAACTGTTAGATTGAATTTTCCTGTTAATGTCGGTGCCATATCAACAGTACTATACACAAATGATATTGTATATTGTAAATGCCGTGAACATTGCGCTTTGTAGACTATAATCATCCGCTGTACTAACCAAATAATACGCATTTCCTCGGGCAATTTTGTAAGAGAACATATTCCTATTTCTGTTTCCTAGTTCGTGGAAGTTTCATTGCGCAAACATATCAAACACGTGTATCGTTACGACGCGTTATTTATTAACCCACAACGAGGATTATATATAAAGCGCTTACTTTTTGCAATTAAAATGAACGAGAAAGAAAAGGGTTGGAAAATAGAGACATTAATTATCGCGGTGGGTCATTGTACCCTTCGACCACCGTTCCATATAAAAGTAGGCTAACCTAAAATACGTAAAATGAGCGGTGGTAAGGGTGACATAGAGAACGAAAGAATGAAAGAGAATTTATGCGCGCATAAATTTGTTTGCATCGAGAAACGTTAGTCAGCCAGCTCAAAGCTGAGATACTTTCGAGCGTAGGAGCTAAAGCGCCAGACCAAAAAGGCTAATTACAAACATCGCGCATTTACACGACTAACGGCACTCGTCACGCCTACGTAAGAATAAGGACACGCCAGAAGAAAGACTCGGACAAAGCAGTCGCAAACAGCTTGAAATGACACAAGAGCGTCTCGCATAAACAACGAGAGACGTCTGACCCTTTCTTTCACCCTCTTCCTCCTCTTTTTCATTCCCCTTCTTTATTCCTTCTCCATAAGCTAAAAAAAGAAAGGAGCGACTTTTTGAAATATTAATCGATCCTTGTGTCGTGCGCAATCCAACGTTGTAGTTTGGCATCTCAGAGACTTTGTCGACATTCTTTGAGTTACTGCGATTTTCGTGGGACGAAGAAATACTCGTACTAGAACTTCGTTTCAACGAGAGGATGGAGACTCAATGTGGACGAGGCATAAGAGATTGTCGACGGTCAAATCAATGGCAAATTCGAACGATTGAACGAGAATTTACGTAGTTAAGATCGTTCTTGCCACTTCGAGTAAAAATTCGTTCGAAAAGATTGATGAGTACATGTTTTGCAAATAAATATTGTTATCACGCTATTTCCTATACCAGTGAAGTTTGAAGAGCGAAGAGTAACGCACGATCGAACGGATGTCACGCAACTGACAGATTAACAAGAAGAGACAGGAGAGATACGAATCGATTATAAATGCTATCGTGTTATTTTGTGAAGCAGACGTTCTTGGTGAATTAATAAGTGCTATTTCGTCCTTGTACCTGATAAAATACTATATATATATATATATATATCGACCTTTTTCGAATCTCAACTCTGTCGTAATGCATTTTCGTAATTTTGTCTATATATATATATGTAATAC
>JAITYT010000618.1:84448-94582 GCA_025433975.1 Liostenogaster flavolineata | reverse complement strand
GAATTTTATAAAGCAATGTTCCTAATTTTATCGCATTTCTCCACTTTTTGTTTTATGGAGTTAATCGATCTGTGCACTGAACGGCTCATATAATACATAGTTATTTAGGTATTGAAAACGTGGATATTTTTAGCTGCGCCATGCTTCAAAGAATTAAATATCTCGAGTTAAACAAAAGGAAAGAATTAGCGCTCAATTCGGCACGGCATATGCCTATCGATTTCAACAAGAAAAGCGTCGAATTGTTGAAATTGATATTTAATATCAAAAGCGCGAAAAAAAATGTTCGCTTTCATCGCACGCAGAAATACGTCAAACGAAAGCTCGAGATCTCGGTAATTTAATCGAGGATTACCGCAAAAACACACTCGGGATGATGGTTGAATTTATTCTGGAGAGAGGGAAAGAGTTTCTACGTTCTATGGAAAATTCTCGCTTACGTGCGAGCCGTACAAAATCGTGGGTGATTATTCGACCGTTCAAATTTCCTACGGTCGGTCGACGAATGCAAGGTTCTGCCATTTTCTCCTATCCTCTCGTAGAAATTGCGCGCATTGACGAAGTCGAACGAACAAATGAAATTAGCAAAGATAATCATCTCGATTTATTCAAAATAACGTCCTTCGGTCTGGTCATCGCACGGAATCGCACGATTCCGTGAAACACGAGAACGACTCGTTCGCGCTCGAATAGAAGTACAGTAGAGGGGCAGTCGAGAAAAGTAGGGGGCAGGAGGAGGAGAAGGAGAGAAGGCATAAAGAGCTTAAGGGGAGTCCACGGACTCGAAAGAGTTAAGTCCGGCCTGCGAGCGAACGGCTGGCGCCGACGCAACTGCCACCAGTCTCTCTTCCCTTTTCACGCAATTCCGCGGAGACGGCTTTGCGGTTGGCAGAGCAGCTGTCTACCATCGCTCGTTCGGACGTGAGATCGCCATCTCCACATGCTGTCGAGTACAAACGTAAAACCAAAACGTCGTTGAGTGTAAACGTGTGCACCGAACACCGCCGAATATAGACGCATTTATGTAAGTTTGCCGGACGATGATCGTATATCCGCGTGACACCGATTCACTGTCGAATACAAACGCGTGCATCGATGCACCGTCCAGTACAAACGTATGTACCGAAGTACCGTCGAATACAGACACATATATTTATTGAAGCTTGTATGAATGATGACCGTGTGCCCGCGCGACACTGATTTACTGTCGAATGCAAACGCGCGCACATATGATTGTACGAATAAGGATCGTGCATTCGTGTGCAACGATGTACCATTGAATGCTCGTATGACTATACGATTGAGGATCATGTGCGTGTGTGTGTGCGCTCCGATGCACTGTTGAATGCAAACGTGCCCATGTATGTTTGTATGAATGAAGAATGTGTATCCTTGAGTAGCTTAATATAATATAAATGTGTCCACGTATGACTGTACAAATGAAACACCTCTGTTTCGAAAAGGAATAACTGTTAAAAATTACGATTAGCGAAACTATCGTGGATTTAAAAAAAAAAGCGTTGTGGTATTCAAGAGTCGAAGTAATTTTTTAATCGAACCTTGTATCGACGAAGTCTTTCGAGCGAGCACGACTCAAGCATCGAGAACAGCCGTTGAGTACGTCGTATATCGTACGCATCCCAAGGACGCCGTGCATATAATTACGTAACCGATATAATTAATGCAAGAGACGCGCGTTAATTCACCAATCGGCAGATGATCGATTCATGATATACATTTAACCAACATCGTCGTCCACGACCACGACGAACACGGCTGAGAAGGTTGCAACACGGACGAGCTTTGAATAACTGGGTTAATAGAAAACTCGTTACTGAAAACTGTGTTTCTCCAGTTTCAGAGTTCGCATAATTCCGCTTTTAATTACGCTATTGGTCTAATTTATACCTTTTTCGTTTAAAAACATTAAAAGCTTTACGTTTGAACTAATTAAAAAATTTTGTACAGTATATAACACTTTTAGGCATTATAGGAACATTATATAGGAACCTTTGAAATTATTCACTTCCTTTACTTTGTTGAAATGAAATTTTCTCGATAGTATAAATGCTATGCTCGCTAAATATCGATTGTTTGTAGGAGTATGCATACATAGATATATACACGCATATCTTATATTGGTGAGGGTCGATCGTACGAAGACGTATACATATAGTTTCAGCAGTGATACGGTGGAGAAATGAAGGAATGATTTTTTGAAACATGGCAGAGCTAGAAATGCCCCACCTTTTTGATACCAAAATATGCATAATGAAACATCTTTTATACCACCTCAAAGAATTAAAATAACTCGAAGCACAAATTTGTCTCACCAATAGAGATTTCGCATTTAATTAAATCATTTTTTACATTTATTCATTTAAGTAATCATATTTTTTTATTAATGAAAACAAACATAATTTGTTAAATTTGGTAAGAATACAATTTCTGTACAACTTCGGTTTTTTTATTATCTAAAATGTTGTGCTTCAATGAGTTAATGCTTTTCGATGGTACGCAAGCACGCGTTCCTATGACACGCCCAGTTACGTTATATTACTCGGGGGTTTCCATTGCTCAATGCGATGCTATAACGAGAGTGTCGAACGAAAAGTTAATTAGAAACTCGGACGATAACGAGGCTGCAAGCTCCAATCGTCATTCTATTTTTCCTTGGTAGCTTCGATGATCCCGATGCGATGCCGCGATGGTTCGCCTTGATAATAAGATTGTTTCCTCCCTGATTCACCCTCCTGTAGTTTTATGAGAAATAATTAAGAATCAATCGCGACTTGACCCAGAAAACGATAGTTAGTTAATGAATGCGAGGGAAGAAACTTTTTTATAGTCGAAAGAGACTCGCAAAATTTCAGTTGTCGTTATTAAATGCTAAGAAACAATCGCATCAATATTTATTTTTGAGCATTATATTTACTTTTCTGTTTCAAATAAAAGTTGAATATAATCGTATATACACATCTCTCTTTATGTAACTTCCATTTTTAAATCGATTGAATGCAATTCGATAACTTTATTAACACTAGAACTACCAGACCTGTAAAGATGACTAGATTTACAACTTCATTATAAAATTCCCACTTCGTGTTACATTTTTTTTCGAAATGATGCAATGACTTTTACAGGGTTAAGTAAAGGTCGTGAAAAATAATTCTTTTTTTAATAACTTACACAGAATTCGAGTAATTTTTGATCATTGCTACTTCTACCAATATCAGTCATTTTAACTGGTACTTTTTAAAGTGAAAAAATAATTGCAAATATCTATTTCCTGGCATCCTGGAAATTGGCATCGTTGATTACTTATTTAGATGAATCTACTGCTCTGTTAAAATATTTTCTCTCATACCACGGCTTATCTGACAATAAAACATAGCGACATAATCATAGCCGTGATGTTAAGATAACAATAGTAATCAATGCCATTTTACTCAATCATTCTGTATACTGTAACAATTGGAATGGAATCTATTTTTATAAGCCCTAACAAATTGCAAAATGCGTAAAACCTCGGAACAGTTGCAAAAACTAAACAATATTCCAATGGAATGTTCAAAAAATAGTGAACCGAAAGAAAATGATATACTTTATAATGGGAATAGTGATGATGAGATTGTAGACCATGAAAAAGTTTAGGAGTCCTCGGACAATGATTTAGAAAATATTTACGAAAAAGAAGACGTGCTCGTGTGCGTTCAAGTTCTGAAGGAGAAAATGAAAATATACAAGACAATAATAACGAAATTGCTGCAGACAAAACCAGTTAAGAAAAAATACAAGAAGAATCTAGAGCTGAAAGATTATCATTTCATAATATTTTCAAAGATATTATATATCCGGCCGCACAGGATATTTCAAAAAAAATATTATGAAGGGTGAAGTAAGTAGTGGATTTTCATTACTCATTGTCAGGAATATTCTTGATTGTGTAATATCTTGCACGGAATCAGAAGCTTTTCGAGTTGAGTAAAAAATGGAGTCTAACTAAAATAAAATTTTAAACTTTTATTACAATTTTATAATAAAACTAAATTTGACGTAGACATTACAGACGAAATGACAAAGAAATATAGTCTGGATCAAGAAGATGACCGCTCCAAGTATTTTACAACATTTTAGATTTAACTGGCATAAATGCCTGGATCTTATATAAAACAATAACGGGTGAGAAGATATTTAGACAAGACTTTATGATTCAACTAGCCAGTGAACTTGCTATTGAAAATGTAAAATTAGAAATGGAGTCACGAGAGCCTAATGTTCAAAGTACTTCAAAGAGCTCATCTTTTTCACGTAAATGATGTCAAATAAGGTACCATAATAATAATAAGACTACCATTATTTGTAATATGTGTAAAAAATATGTATGTGGAAAATGCACTTTAAAGATAAACTACTTTTGTAAAAAATGTAGCGAACTATAACCAGGTATATAATGATCAATTTAATATTTTATATTAAAAATAATTACTAATAATTATTTTTATTTCTATTTCAGATTCTATTACATATAATTCTTACATTTTCTTTAATGTAAGTTTATTTTATTAGTTTTGTTTCCAAATATTCTGCTTATACTTGTTAGTATTATAATAGATGTTGTTATCATAATTATTCTATTATATTTTTTATAGTTGACATTAAATAGTTGTCATTTCGTAACTTTAAATTCATTTTATAAAATAGTAATAAGTTAATAAATAAAAAAATATTCTGTTTTTACGTTATTTTGAAGACCAGTCATTTCGACTGGGTTTGGCAGAAGTAGCTTCGTTCTGTTTTCGATAGTTCTAGTGTTAATATGTGCTGAGTGTTCTGTAACATCCATATTATTGCGATATTCCGTGTAGTTCCTCGCAATTGTATAAATAAAGTAACAACATCGCTATTCATAAAGTACGCGTAATAGCGACAGACAACATATCAAACCAGATACAGTTGACACACATATAGTGTGTTCAATCGTGAAAATCGAGAAGAAGTTTTGAAAACTTTGTTTTTGCATAAGAGGTTGAAAAGCATCGGTGATTACGCTGTAATGCATTACATGAAATATGAATTTCAATTTTCGGGCAACGTGAAATCGATGTCATCCATACGGCAAATTAATATGTGAATTTATTCGCCAAAGTCGGACGAATAGATCGTCGTTCGTGTTTACACGTAATGGTATTACGAATCAAGTGGAATGGTTAATACGCGACTGCAGACGTCGTAAAAATGTCTATTTTTATTTCTCAAGCTTGAGAACAGGTCTTCTAAATTTATCTCGTGATAAATCTTCAAGAATTTTACGACAACTGTAGCCGGTATTGAACGAAAAGAAGAACACCAGTCTCGATTTTGTGTTAGATCGAATTCAGACTTTCTCTATCGTGTAACGAACAATTTGATTCTACATGCAATGTGCTTTCTTAATTTAACGTACGCAAGGCAACGCTTTGTTTCAAGCACGAACGAATTTCGAATGATCGATTTACGCAAAACTAGAAGTATCTCGACTATTATTCCCTTGAAATTTCGAAGCAATGAAAAGCCGTAATGAGCAAATCTTCACGAAATAATTACAAACACACTGGGAATTTTCCCAATAAATACGCTTCAATTATACACGGATTATTTTTGTGATTAATAGATTGTTAATAAATATCGAAGAGAAAAGCTTTACAGTGATAATCATTTATCGAAATACGCGATGTAATTCGTAATAATCAACAAGTCGATCATAGAGTCCACGTTGTAAAAGTGGTTATAAATGGAATAAATAGTATAAATTCAGATCTAACATCTTTGAAATAACAATTCCCAGTGTAACTAGTACAAGTCCAAATATCCTAGATAATATTGTTGTGCACGGTATTGATTCGCCTCGGCAGCGTTATAAATTAGTGAATACAAACAAGAACAATATAACATTTAGTAGTGCGGAATATCACAATATCTCAGGGTAGGATAGCTAGTTTTTTCTCTTTGATGGTTCGACAACGATTCTCTTGTTTCTACTTATTTATTCCACGATTTTGCTTGGCACACGTTCGTTACTTTTAGGTTGAACTTTGTTCGATCGAACTTCACTACTAACACCAGTTCCAACGCAACAAAACGTTTCGATCCGATGTTAGTAATATATGTGATATTAAACGCACAAGTACGTGCGAGATACGCAAATGCAATTTCCTATGGTACAGGAACAATTAATTGAAATCTCGTTCGTTAGTTCGTTTGATTCGACGTGTATTAAATATTATTATTTCCCGCATTATCCCGGAAATTATATGAATCTCTTCGTTTGAAAACGAATTTAAAGCGATTTGCATAACGCGGTTTATCAAAATCGACTTTTCAACTTGCGAGATGGAAAAGCAACGTTCCTCTCGGACTCATGCAATACGAATTTCAACTCGACCAGTATTAAACTCGACTCAAGCAAGAGATAATTTTACAATATCCACGAATTCGAACTCGCTTTATAAACGGGAAAACGAAACCACAAGTCAATTGTAAAATCGTTTGATATTATCTTGGAGAAAGCAAAGGGATCGCATCGCAGTTGTTTATCCAAGTATTTTTAATTCTGAGATTTGATAAAATAGCGAATAAGCGAGATTGCGCAATTTATGCTTATCTTTTTTATATCATCGTCGCGAAATCGTACACACTGGCATGTAGTTAAAAAAGGACAAGTAAAGAGGAAGCAGAGAGAGAAGTACAAAATTAGTTTGCCGATAGAAAAACGAATAATTCGATAATTTTTATTGCTCGTTCAATAAAAACAGCGAAAAGGATGAGAATCGTGCGTTTGAAACTTCAACGTGGCGAAAACAGAAAAATCACTTGCTAGTCGGTCCAAGGCATTCAATTAAACTGCACATCGATGACGTAATCGTGCAATTTACATTTCTAACAAAACTAGGATACTAAGTATGTTTACCCGATAACACGCATATCACTATGAAGAGATCAGAGAAATGGTTTACGTGCAAAATTGAATTGCACTTTTACCTCTAACCAGGAAAGTTTCAATATTTCCATCAACAATTTAGATAAAATTTAAACGAAATCTTCTCATGAAGATATACGTCATGTATCTTTTTTATTCGTGAATATCTATGTTCAAGAGGTGAAAACATTCCTTAACGGTGGATTTGTATTCATTTGCAGTCTATAAGTAAAAAGAGCATGGCAAAACTTGATAATAAAAATCTTTGAACTTGAACAGGCATTCATATGTTTCTTAATTATTACTTTGGTGCTTTGGCGATATATCGTACGCAGTAAGGATGACAGAAGGCGAGAAAAAGAGAAACAAAGATAATTAATTAATTATTTCTCGTAGTTCTGTGTTTCGATTTATCGACAATTTCTCCTTTCTTTATTTATTCTCACCGTAGCATGCACGTACTTTTAGATATCCAGTAAATTAACTAACGAAACGTTAATATAAATAGCAACTTAAAATTGATTTCATCGATAATCCTCGCATTTGAATGTTTGCGTAACTCGGCACGTTCATTTGATAGTAATCAATATTAAATAATTTGTACTCGATTCATTAATCTTTCAGCAAATATAAAAAAATTATCTTGATGTTTGATCGAAAGGCTTTAATAATATGAAGGAGTATGCATTGTGTGGTATGGCTTTAAAATGTTTTGATTCTAAGATAATCATCGTTCGAATATTTTCACGAATCATTGGAATTGCACATCGCGAGCCTATTTGTTTATCGTTGAACGCGATTAACGAATTTCTTGTTTATCATCAGGCTTAGTTCAATGTGCCGCACAGAATGAAACCATGTTTCGCCACGATGAAATTTGTACCTCGATGACATTCTAAATCTGTCACGGATGTTAAATAGATTCACACTTTTAAAGCTATCATTTGACTCTACATGGAGTCACCCAACTATTTATTCCGTATATTAAATTGTCGTCGTCGTCATCAATAGTTGGAACGCGCAACTTACTTAATCGCATGTATTTAACGAAATTCCAGCGTCGTTTTCTCAATCGTCGCAATAATCTCGTTCGTCTGCGTGCAATCTCGTAGCGAGATGTTCCAAATTTTCTAACGGTACTCGCGTAATGCTACATTTGCTCCGTCTCTTCTCGGATATTCATCGAGTACCCAAGGAAATTCGTTTGATCGTTATCCTAATCTCCGACCACTCGAGTGCAAACTGCCTGCTAGAGCCCAGAGTAAAGTACAGCAGAATTAGATAGAAATATTCCCGAGAACGAGTAGAATCCGTCAGAATAAGAAGTTCAATGAAACAGACTTCATTACGAATTTCCTTTAAATAAAAAAACCATTAATTCTTGTGATTGTATATTTATTTTTTAATTCTTTTTTTTTCTTTCATACGCTAAAATCGAAAAAATTACAAAATACAAACAGATGGCTAAAAATTATGGAAATTATATTTTATTACTTCGAGTAATAATTTTTTTTTTTAATAAAATTGAACCTCACCCTACAAAATAATGGTTTACTTCCTGGTTCCCCTAATATATTACTAGTTCGTTGCTAGGTGTTTTTATCGCATCACCACTTAGACACTTAGTTAAAACAAAAAACAAGATGTTCATTGCTGACGCCACAATTTAGACGCGGCATCGTATGGCAGATGGACAACACGAGCCACGAATAAATAAACTTAACCAAGGTGATATACCGTTACCAACTTTAGTCGATCATTCGCATCATTCCTGCCAATACTTAATTAGTAATAGCAGATCAAACAACAACTTTGAAATATTTATCGTAAAATAGAGGTTAGTCGGTCAAAATCTCATCGATGGATGATATATTCATCAATAGTAGTTACCAGCAGTTATTAGGAGCTACAGCCTCGGATGCAAAGTCACGCATCTACGAATTGCCTCGATATATTTATACGTATGTACAGGCAAGTCGTAACGATATCTAGTCGAGCGGAATGATTATAAGTCCCCTCCTTCATGGTCCTCATTCTTTCTGTCATCGCCATTCCGATGCAAAGTCCAGTCGCGTTACGCTTCCTCTTTTCGTTGATGACTCTTCCTAAAGTGCTCTATGTGTTTGTTCGCGATCGATGTGATTCACGATCGTGCGAACGTGACGACCGTGTTCCGTCCATCGTCCGTTTTCTACCGTGAGTGTCGACTTCTTATAGGATAAACGCAATATTTTCTTCTTTCCACGGTTTTAAAGAACGAAAGGAAAAGGAAGCGTCGATTTTACGAAAATCGTCGATCGAATCAAAACTTTATAAGGATCGAGCTATTATTAGGAGCATAGGAAAGTTTTCTTTTTGTATGCAACCATTTCCTAACGGTAAGTTTGATTTTTGATGAAAATCAATAAATATTGCCAATTAATATAGGGTTATGATTAAGTTTCGTTCGATAAATGCAACGATATTATAATTCCACTAAATAAAAAGTTGAATAAAACGAAAAGACTTTCCAATACCCCTAATGATCTCTTCTTTTGATACAGTGTGCATAAGTAGAGATGATGCAATTTGCTACTGATTTTGCAATGATGGTTCAAAAGGAAAGAAAATCGACTTTATAAAAATCGATTGTCAGGGATCGAAACTCTTCAGAGATCAAAAGATGTACTTAAGGTCGATAGTGGAGCAAGCAACGCGTCAAAGCAAGCAAGCAGTATATAATTCAAGATAATTTATGAACGAAAAGCGTGGGATAAGACCAAAAGCTCGATTAGCGGAGTAGATATTTCAAAGGAGTTAACACTGGAAAGTGTATGGCAACACGAGGCTCGAATGTTTCTCCTTTTCCGTTATACGTTATTTAAAGGAACGCCGTCGGGTGTTAAAAGGTAATGCTTAATAGTGTACTAGTTGCTGCCGCATTGTTTTTCGTTTCACAAGCGAAAATCGATTATCTACATCAAGTGAATAACGTAATCATAATAATAACGACGATGACGACGATAATATTAGATTGGGAAAAAAGTATTGCACGTTTTTATGCACAGATGGCTTTAGGGTCGCAAATCTTTAGAAATATCCATCACATCATGTTGTAGCGAGCGGCGTTTGAAAGGTTATATTTCAGAGTACATTTTAAAAGTAAAGTTATAAACACTGGTAATTCCAATCAAAAG